>JAUZSX010296916.1:0-13512 GCA_034780655.1 Idiosepius hallami
ATTTCAATTGTGATAATGATTTTCTAATTAATCCTAACGGTGAAAGGCGTTGACTCCGTGTCTACTCTTACCTAATATGCATGCCCTATCACTGATATCGAGCACTCAAACTATAAATATAAGCAATCTCACTCTAAGGATTATATATACGTATATATTAATCCATGGAGTGATATATATATATTTGTGTGTGTGTGTTTGTTTGAGTGGGTTTTTTTTGCCTTTCGGGGGTAGAATAAAGAACCAAAGCTCTATTTTTTAACGGGAAATGAATACCATTTTTTACATACCCTAAATGTTCTCTTGACACAAAACTGACAATTATGGGAATACCAAGCGTTTACAAAAACTGTTGCAGTTTCTTATGGCTTCCTTTTATTTTCTCTCTCTTTCTTTCGGCCAGAGTAATCTAATTATTAGTTACCAAGAAAATTACCTAAGTTCAAAATCAAAATTAACCATTTGAATCCTAAATAGACGATATATAAACCTTAGCAATTTAGGTTAAAACACAATTCAGCCGATATTTTGTTCATTTGTGGTTCTCTAATTAAACGGGTCTGATTAGGTAGTTGATAATTTTACTAAGTCAGGTTCCAAAGCTAAATGATAAATAATAAACCGAAACACAGGACAGCTAGTTTGTTGAATGGATTATGAGGTACATTCTAAGAGTAATTCCACCTATTTTATATATATTAGTGTGTGTGTATGTGTGAGTATTCAATTATAATACGTTTATTTATAGCATAGAGGGTAATACTAAAAAAAACTTTAGAATAATTAATGATCATAAATTTCATTTGAAACACGTTTTGAGTAATAAACGTGTTTTTAGCACATTTACCAGTGTAATCATTGTAACAGAAAACCCGTAAAAAAATGGTGAAAATCTCTAATTCATATTCTTAATAAATAATTTATATTTCCTCATATCTTCGAGTCGGGTCACTTGTTAGATGGGTGACCATTTAAGAATACTAGGTACTGTACTACGCCAAGTAAAAAAAAAACCGGCACACGGTACCAGGGCCATTCTTAGAGTACTCACAGACCCCGCAATTGAGTAAGTTCCTTAGGGGCCGCAAGCCTACTTGGCTGCAAAGATCTTTAATAATTGAAAAAATTACCAAATTAATTAATAATTAGAATTAACTAGAAAATCATTATCACGTTTGAAATATAAACCTATTAATCCATCTCTCTTTCTTTCTCCCAATATATATTTGTATATGTATATATGGTCGTTGATCGAAGGATCAAGTGTGTTGGGGGCCAAATTACATTTTTAGAGGAAAGGGGGCCGCAAGTTGCATTTTCGTCGGGGCCGTAAGGTGGCTAAGCACGGCACTGCACGGTGCACCTGCTACTCTTTTCAAAGAAATTAATTGTTAAACCACGCTGATACGATATGAATAAATTTATATTCTAAAAACAAATGTATATTTTCTTCACAAATGTTTGGAATAAAATCAGGTTTATTGACTATGAAAATCACTTTCTAGTTTTAAGATATTCATAAGCATCATTTCTACATTTTCAGAGTCATTTCTGGCCGCGTGGGGGGTTAGCACCATCTGTAGGATCAGCAGTGACCCTTATCAAGGCATTGATCCCTGGTTTAGCATGAAAGATTAAAGTAATTTTTTTGTGAGAAATACGTAACTTGATCACGAATGTTTCGTTTAATTTTACTTTTTAACTCTCATTTTATATGTTGGCATTTATTGAGCAGATTTTATTGTTTTGACACGAAACGAAAGTCTCTTGTCATTTATCTCAGTGTCTGTTGACGGATTGTTCAAGATAAGTCTCTATTATTATGTATGGGAATCTTTTCAGCTGTCTTAATACTTTTGTTGGTTCATCGACTCTGTCGTTCTCACGGACTGTTATGAGGTCATGAAAAAATTGAAAACTAACAAAAAGGTAGCTTAAAAATTAAAAGATATTTTCATACAATCGGGATACTACTACACTGAGTCCATAAAAATCTTCAAATATATAAGTCTGAGGGTCATCAGGAAAAAATATGCACCATTTCGGGACCTACCTTTTTATATACAGCGGGAAATATTGACAATATCTAAAAAAAATAGTTATTGAATGTTTTCTAGCACTTTAACATAAATCTTTTTGGACCCTGACTTAGTAAAATTACCAACTAGTAAATCTGACACGTTCTGTAAAAGAACAATTTAAAGGCCGAAACATCGGTGTATCTCCTTTTGACAGTGCCGATATGATAGCCCTTCCGGATAATGTGGGTGTTATGTCTTTAATTTTTCTTTCTAGTGTCATGTAAGCTAAAATTAATTTGTAATAATTGATTGGATATTTTTATATCAGAGAGCTTGCTTGCTGCAACTAAAGGGGTTTGATTATTATTAGAAAGGTCGATAAAATAATCTAAAAGAAATAGCCATAAAAATCAATTAAATTTTTTGAGGGAATTATTATTTTTATTTCTCTTCTGTAAAGTTAGCCCTCATAGATCAATCGTTACAGTTTCAGACTTTTAAAATAAATCATTTTATGAAGATTATTTTTATAAATAATGAATGCAATCTGAGGATCTAGGGTTCGATTTCCCATGAGGGTTACATGGTTTATCTTTCAATCTTCAGAGCGTGGGATCATACATAAAAACAAACAAATACCATATATTATTATAAACGAATTTCTTATTAGGTTTTAAATTCATAGCAGTATCTTCAATAAAGGACATTTTGGAGATTTAGTTTAGAGGAGTTAAAAGTGTTTTGCTTTGATTTCTTTACTAATTATATAAAGTGAAGTGATGCGACACTGGAACCGTGGGTAAGCAGTTAGATTTCGGAATCGAAATACGTGAGTTCGAACCCTATCCGTTCCACTTGCATTCATAATTTGATTAATATCCTTTAAACAGATATAAATCTCCACATTCTTTACAGCTATAAATTAAATAGGGCATATTGTGTTAATAAAAAATAGGTGTGGACCAAAAAGAAAATTAATCAAATAATGATTATTTTCGGTTTTCAATGAACTTAAAGATTGATATGCCGTAAAACAAAACAAATGGATTAAGAGATAATTATCTGGCATAATTTTATGTTAAATAAAAGCATATTAGAATGAGGACTCTCCAAAGCATACTTCCCCTTCATCTTTGTTATTGTTTCTAATTGGATTTTATTCATCACGATATTAAATCAGATCATTTCTTTCTATCTTAGTGATTTATTTCTTGTCCTTATTCTTATCACTAAAATATACCGACGAACCACTGCAATATTTTCTTATGTATAAGCAAGCGAGACAAATGCAAGCGTGCTTTTTATAGCATCTTCGTGACTGTGTTCATTCATAAAAGCTAATCCGGACCATAGGATCCAAATCCAGTAAACCATTGCAAGTCACCTACATTTTTTCTTGGAATTATCCTACCACGCCACATTTGTAGATACCATACCCTCTAACACAAAACACTTTAGATAGTATGGAGTTATTACTTTACTTCCTTTAACATTAAAGCTTCGTTAAAATGTGTTCCAAAACTGATCAAATATAATTATTTATTTTATCAAATAACTTTAGAAAAGCGTTTTATCTATTGTATAGCCATAAAATGGAGGTAACAAGTAATAGAATTTTTTTATCACAGTATCCTATTAAACCCTGATTAAAAGTTTCCTTTATTTCTCTCTCGTACCTTGTATAACCTATTACTTCACTATTCCAAAGTTTAACTACTTACAAGATTTTACTGTATATACTAACACATTTTCTAATATTATACCTTTTGAAAAGTCATTTTCTTTAAAAAAAAAAAATACCACAGCATTTATGAAGTGCAAATAGACACTCGAGACAAGAAAGTTGCCAACACAGATTGTTCCAACCAGACACAGTTGCTCTCCTTTTGAGTCTAAAACTAAAAGTGTTCGTGTAGACTTAAAGACAGTTACAGAAACATTACACATATAACTTAATTTAGCTTATTTGTACAATTTCCCCAACTCGATAAATTTCATACGTCTCATGATTAGGAAATTAAATTTGACTGGAAGTTGCACCATTTTTATAATTATCAAAAATTTTTACACAATACGGTTATGAAACGTTTTGTATTTTCTTATTGAACATGGTTTCTTGCAGCTCATATTCGAGTGGAAACCATCCAAATCTTGTTATAGGCTTGCTGGTTCCAGTCCAGATTCCCAGCGGAAATGTCGCGTAAGGTTGAACTATTGAACTGAATAGTCTTTGTTTATATTAAACTTGGCAGTCCCTGCTAGTATTCTCTTTGACGTTCGGTCACTTTCGCCGGCATGAATATCTTTTCACTTCAAAGTAATGCATAAGTTAGCGTTTTCTGCGTCAACTTGAATAGGATTATGATAACAGCACACTATCATTTTTTCCTTAAGTGGGCGGTACCTCCCTTTCTCTATGGGCACTGTTTTGATATCGAGGGGGAACAGTAACGCAAAAAACACAGATAAGAGTCGGTAACACGCACACGAAAAAATACAAAAACTGTGTGGAAGAACAAATTATTTTATGTATGTGGCCAAAAAAAAGATTATTTTCGGCATCAAATGACCTAAAAACGTTAATATGCCGTAAAACAGAAACAAACGAATTATTATTTCTGCAAAGCAAATTATATGTTTATCATTTTTTTCAAATTGAAATATTGTCTGATGTGATTATAAAAGTTTATCGTCAAGATCAAATAAAATGTTTACAATCCGACTAAGTCGTGCTTGTGTGCTATGTCATTGTTTATAAATACATATTCTGTTGATAATATTTTTGTTTGTACTTTGAAAAAAAAAAGGTTTGTGTAGTAAGGAGCGTTAGCAGTCTATTATAGAAGCCGTTATTTCTGTAATTTTCTGTATTATTTATAGACTGTCTTAATTGTCTGTAAAAGGAGGGAGGGTGATTTTAAAGAGAAATTTATTTGCATTAACTATTTGTTATTTTAATGTTTTAAATTAGATATTAATCTGCGATGACCTATAGAAAAAAAAAGAGGCTACTAAGAATTTGCCTGATATAACAGTTAGAATTGACCATGTTTTATAATAGATGGCACACTGAAATACAAATACGAGCAGTATGCATAAAAAAGGAAGTTTTAACTTTAAGCCAACCGGGGCAAGATTAGAAAAACGTAATTAGCAATGGAAGTGTAAAAATTATGAAATAACAGTTAGAATTTACCCTATATCAAGACAGATGACGCACAGGGGTCCTCACACCAGCGGTTTCTGTACTTATCCAGCTGGAAAAAATATAATTAGGAAGGACTGTTGGTTGGTTAGTTGTTTGCTCCATGGTTTGTTTGTGGGGAAAAAAGTTTGGCCGAAAAAATCCTGCTAAGGGCTCAAAACTTCCAATTTTAAAAAGCACTGATTGAAATGAATACAAAATCAAGCATGAAAGAATTCAGACCAAGACAATTTGCACAGCACAATGGTTACATAATTTTCATGAACTACAATTTGTATTAGCATAAATAAGAAAAACGAGTATCTCCGTAGATAGCAGTGAAACTGTTAACATTACAACCTGAATGCTTCATCAACAGAATTATAGCTTCTGCAGTTGTGTAATCAACCTATTCGAAAATTCTAAAACTGTGCACGTAAAAGAGAAAGCATAACTAAGAACCAACAGTTTCTATTCATTCAATCCCTATGTTCCAACATCAACTTCGTTGAAGACATCATTCACTTCTCTTTAAGAGCACCCATCTTTTTTGTTTGTTTTCCATTAGGAAGTCAGAAAGCCGATGTTGTTTTTATGTTAGCATCCTGATGCTAGGATACGCGAAAGAACGGCAGTATAAAGAAAGGAAAACCGCTAATTTACGACTGACAGATTGACAAGCACATAGATCTATCTACACTTCTGTTCACTGAATGGTTCTAAAACTTTTTACAGTGGCACAGTTGGGCTGATGAGATAAGGAGAAACCGGGGTGCAAATAATTGTTCTTGCTTGTCAAGCAGTCTACGTTGAATGACAAGCAGCCTCGAAATAAGACAAAAAAATCAGCAAGAAATACGTGATTGTCAACACACACACGCAAAAAAAATCACTCTTATTGGAAACTATTTTTAAACACACACCGTGGAAGTCCATCTGGAACCGTTAATATGTAGTCAGAATTCGGAATTTTGATACATGAGTTCGAATACCAGTCGTTCCATTAGCGTTCATATTTGGGCTAATAGCAAAGTTAGAGCATTTGTAAAAGCTCGGGCTCTGGAATCGTGGTAAGCGAGTTAAAATCCCAGTCAAAACCATTGCATTCACGTTAAGCTGCCTCGGGAAGATGGGACTCGTTAACTCGGGAGAAGGTGAAAGGTAACACTGAATGTAAAAAGCCCGGGTAAGAGCACGTAAAAATGAGCTCGTGCCAAACTTGGGTTGGTGCTCACCAAGTAAATATGATATTTGGACTAATACCCTTAGGTAAGGTATTAATCCCCAAATTCCCCCCAGCTATGGATTATATAATGTATATTGTGTTATACCAAAATCTAGGTGTGGATAGAAAAAAACATCAATCAAAAATGATATTTCTTGATATTAAAGGACCTAAAATGGCTGATATACTGTAAGACAAAACAAAACAACAAAAACAACACATATCATCTCATAACTAATTTGAATTCCTGAATGACTCATGCTAAGAGCCACCTACCGATCAATCTGTTACAGAGACAAGATTCATCCTAGTTGTTCCATCTCCGGTCATAACTGGACTTATAACCTTGGAAAAGATATCATTTATTTGGTCGAGCACCAACCCAAGTTTGGCACAATACCATTTTACGTGCTCTATATACCTAGACGTTTTGTATTCAGTGTTGCCCTTCGCCTCGATGAGTTGCTCTCCCAAGTTAAGGAGCCCCATCTAACCGAGGCAACTAAAGGTAAATATCATGGTTTTGACTAGAATTTGAACTCTATATTAAAATTCCAGAGTCCAATCTTTACACAGGCTCCACCGTCGCTTCTCATGGAACATATATGAATCCCATAATTTCTCATGCTTGGGCTTAAAAAGTACATTTAGTGTTACTAAAAAAGGACGTTTATAAAAGTGATTGTTCCCGGCATTAAATGGCCTAAAGAATGGCCTTCTGGTTTCAAAGGAATAATTTCGCTGATCTGAAGTCTTTTTGCTTCTCTTTCATCTTTTGTAAGGCTTGGTCAATTTTCTCGCCAAACAAAATCAGACGAAATATCAACGGATACATTAAAAGAGTATGAATTGTTCAATTTCATTTCCTCTTATAAGTGATAGATTTAATGAAGGAATTCAGAAAAGTGCAGGATGTGAAACACTCTTCACGTTATCGACACCGACTTTTGTTCCCTTCCGCCGAGGCAATTTCTATACGGCAGCAAAATAGGTTATGAGCCATTAGACACCTAAGTAAAAGTGAGTAGGTATCCATTTCGATCAAATTCAATGTTACGTGTGTATATATGTGCCTGTGTTTGTGTGTGGGCATACTGACCTCTGCAGGTTAAGCCAGCTCAACCACTGAACAAACAATTAAGTTCTGAGTGTCATAGGAATTTTGACTTCATAATCGATCCCCAGCCGCATGTATAGATGCCTGTCTAGCCAAAGACTAAGGTTACATCTACCCAGTGATTTTAACCACGCCCCAGACACTAACCTGCGTATTTCCCAACCCGGAGCAAGATATGGTTCTTGATATTCTTAAATGGTCACGCACTTAAGTACTGAATAGACTTGTCCTCGCATAACTTCTGTGAACTTAATGGAACCGATGTCTCTAGCGTGACTAAAAGTTGCAAGCAGATTCATCGATAAATGATGAGCACTGATCTGAACTTGAGTTATTCATATACCAAAAAATCAACGAATTGTGAAAGTTTGCTTTACAATAAATAAAGAGGAAAGTTAGAGTAAGTAGACAATAGATATTAGTTGAATTACCCTTTAGTTTGTCTGTTTTGTTTTATAACATATCGAACCGTTTAGGCAACACTGATTACAAAAGCCCAGGGATATAATGGGCACATAAAAATGGCCATGTGCCTTACTAGGATTTGTGCTCAACCAAGTAAATATAATATCGAACCTTTTAGGTCAATTTTTTACATTTGGTCTCCGAAGGACTGATATATAAGTCTTTCTGACCTTCGACAAAAGAAGATACTGCACATATTTCGTATCTTCGTAGTCCTCTAAAAGAACGGCTCTAATTAGCGAGTTGGTAAATATTTCTAAATAAGGATCTAAAGAAATTATTTCAAGAACAATCATTTTTTTATGAATATATTTTTATCCAAACGAAATTTAAAAAAAAATTAAAACTTAATAAAAAATTTCAACCATGGCTAAAGGGAATGTGGGTATTCATACTTTTCCCAAGAGTATTAATCGAAATGAAAATATAAATGAACGAGAAGGATTTGAATTCTCGTATTGCTGAAGTCCGATCGCCTATCCACAGTGAAAAGTGAATCTCCCAAAAATTCTTAAAATCTAAGCACAAGCAGATGTCAAACAGACTTCAGTCATCACAACAAAACAGTCCAGACATAGCAATTTGAGATAACAAGTAGAGAGAGAAAGAATAAGTGTTCTATTAAACTATTGATTCACTATATTACAAAAATAATAATAAGGTCAAGACGCGTTGGAGACACCGCTTACTGTTAGATCACCAAAGTTTAGCAGCATAGAGCCTGTTCTGTACTAAGATGGGTGACCACTTAAGAATATCAGGTATTTTACTGGTCCTCCAGGTTTGAAGTTAGAACATGGTTATGTCGCATTGGAGACATCAGTTCCCGCTAGATCATCGAAGTTTAGCAACATAGATCCTGTTCAGTACTAAGATGCGTGACCACTTAGGAAAACCAGGTCCTGTACTGGTCCTCCAGCTTGTAGGTTATAGTAGGGCTAAGAAAGCAATTCTAAAAAAGGAATCTTACAGAAACTGCAACGACGGCAGATTTTATCGTCGACGTTTCGATCCTATGTTCCCTTGTGGGATTAAATATGCCTAAACTTAAATAATCATTACAAAAACTAAAAAGAAAATAAAAAACATTAGAAAGAAAAAAATGTATTTTAATTAAGAGAAAAACTAAAGTAATGAGAATATCAAAATAAAGTTCGTTTATAGATTGGTATTTGTATTTTTTATTGTTTATTATTAGTGATACTTTTTTATATAGAGTCTGATTTTAGATCTTGCATTAATTTTTTAAAATATATATATATGGACGTCCAACATGTATAAATAAATAAATGAAAACATGAAAAAAAAATCAAATCTCAATTATTATTGGGTTGTGTTATAATTGTTAGTTTGTCCCGAAAGTTCGTAAAAACTGAATTTTTATGCAGTTTTTTTTAGTAAATTTGAATTGAATTTGAATTTTTATGTAGTTTTTTTATGGTACAATTGACTTAACGAGTAAAAAAAAAAAAATTTAGCTAGTGCTTACAGACTTTTTGATCAATAGAATAATTTTAAGTAATTATCAATAACTCTATTCTATTGAATAAGAGGTGCGGTCGACGTAGCCCAGTGGATATGCAATGGGACTTCGGAACCGCGAGTTCGAATGCAAGTTCTCCCGTCTACGTTGACATGTCGACTACTACTCTTTAAAAACGTGTGAATTCTAATTTTCTTTCTAGCTATGAACTATAAATAGTTCAAATTTTGTTGTAATAAAATCATGAATGGAAAAAAAAATGTTTATCATAAGTAGTTGTTCTCGGCATTAAAATAACCCAAAAAGGTTTATATGCCGTAAAACACAGAAACAATCAAACAAAAATCCTACTTGTCTAATATTCTATTCGATATTCAGATTCAAAAATTAGTGAATACCGTAAATCTTATTCAGAAAAATTGCCAAAAGCAGCTGGAAATATCAAATACAATAGTTGTATACTAAAGTCGAGACTACAATCTGTGAGAGGTTATAGCATTGAATTATAGGAAATTAAATAAATTACGACCTCCCGTGTCGACAATAACTCCGTGTTGTAAAACATGTCCAGACGAAGAAATGACACCGAGACACGATTTAACTACATTCGTGTCACGCATTGTAATATAGAGAATAGATAAATTAAATTTTATGGGATTTTTTCCCCTTCTTATTAATCCAAGTAAATGACAAAGAAGTGTCCTACAGAGTATTGTCCCTAAAATAGATACTAACACAACATCATAACATAATTGTATGCAAAAAATATATAAGCCATTAAAAACTTTTGTAAGTATTGCTCTGTAACATTTTTAATATACCAAAAGTATTACCAGGCTTTGCTTGCCACTAAGGTAATTAAGGAAAATATTATGATTATAGAAAACCTTTCTAAATTCATTTTAATCCATTTTTATTCTAAATTCATTTTTAATAATTATTTAAATACTTTATTCATTTCTAATGCTTTTTGATGCTATAATTATCTATTTTTTTTATTGATAGTGAATTTCTAATGGTTCATTGAACTGAATTCATTTTTAAAACTTTTCTGTAAGATAATTAAGGAAACCTGTAATATAGAAAGGCAGTTCCGTAGATAATCGACTTTCAATAGTCTCACACACACACACACACACACACACACACACACACACATATATATATATATATTAATCTAAGAGGTAAGGTTACTTAGATTTATAATTAGAGTGCTCAATATCAGTGATAGAGCGTGTATATTAGTTAAGTGTAGACACGGAGCCAACAGGAGTCGGCAACTGCCAGCTTCTCGATTACGACGTCATCGGGCCTGATGAATATATATATATATATATATATATATATATATATATACACATGCGTACATACATACATATATATATAATACGAATACAAAATGCTATTCTCAAGAGGGGCAATAGAATAATTATGTCCCAGCCAAGCAGAGGTAATAAAAAGAATATTCAAACAGTCCTAATATCACTGTCACCTTCATAATAAGCTATAAAAATTCCTAAGATATCATTGTAAGTTTCAAGGATTTTAGGTGAATAGAAAGGAAGGAGCGCTAGGATTGCTTAAAACGTTTCCAAATATTCATTCATTAAGTGCCAATTACGCACGAGCCTTGATGATATTTAAAACGATAACAGTTTTACAAGAGAATTTACTTTGACCTTTTTACATAAACAGGAGTAAACACAGACACACACACACACACACACAAACACACACATACACACACACACACAAACACACACACACACACACGCACATAAATGAATATATAATCATATATGTATTTCATCGGACTCTGGAATTGTATTACGCGAGTTCAAATTCCATTCATCTAGATGAGCTACTCTCCCGAGTTAACGAGCCTCACCTACCCGAAGCTGCTAAAGTGAATGTAATGGTTTTGAGTGGGATTTGAACTCGCCTAATACGATTCCAGAGCCCGAGCTTTTACTAATGCGCTGCCCTGCTCCATCATCATAATAATATTATAATATATATACTATTTCTCGGTTCACTATATTGTTACCAGTTTTCAGGAAAAGTATAAAGCCTTTTATCAGGTTTTGTGTACTGAAATCCAAGATCACAAAAAGTTACATCGCTGAAACTTTGATGAAAATCTTTTTTTCTTCAACCTTTATCGGAATTTTAATGACTTGCCTTGATTTTTCTATTATTTAGATCAGGGGTTTCCAAACTTTCTGACTTGTGGACCCCTTTATATTTCAGGTTTTACCCTAGGGACCTCCTTACAAACGCTTATGAAATTTATACATAAATTTTTGCTGAAAATAACATATAATTTTGCATTAACGCAATAAAAACTGGTTTTAAGCTTAATTTAGACATAAGTATTCAAAGAAAATAAATTAATACTTTAAAAATAGTTTTGTTGTCAATTACACATACAGGATTTTTTAAATACACGGACCTCCTGTGGTCTGCGGACCACGGTTTGAAAACCCCTGGCCTAGAAGTCAAAATGAAATTATGTTTAAGTAAACAAACCACCGCTATTAGAACTAATACTAAAAACGGAGACGACATCTGAATTATCACCCTTACATTATTGAGTGTAGAAATCTTTTCTCCCTGGCACAACACACCATGATAATAGCAGAAATTGTAATTTCTTGATTTATTCATATTCATATAAAGAAGAAGGCAGCGACGGTGGAGCATTGGTAAAAGCTTGGGCTCTGGAATTGTATTAAGCAAGTTCAAATCCCAGTCAAAACCAGGACTATCACTTTAGCAGCATGGGCAGATGGGACTCATTAACTCGGGAGAGCATCTCATCTAGGTGAAGGGTTACACCGAATGTAAAACGCCCGGGTAAGAGCTTGTAAAAATGGCCTTGTGCCAAACTTGAGTTGGTGCTCACCAAGTAAATATAATATAATGGTGAGGGATTTTGAAAGGAAGAGCCTGTGATATGCCAACCTAGCAGCTTGCAGAGGAGCAAGGCAGGAACATCAGCATGAGTCAAGTTGAGGTGGGCTGCAGAGGACTTGTAGCCAGGTCTGTCACAAGCAGGGACTACAGACAAATTTAATTTTAGTCGACTTTTGACAACTAAATATTTCTATTTACTATCCAAATAGAAAATTTACTAGCCAAACTATGTAATGCTATTTCACTGTTATGAATTAATAAATATTTTTTGATAAAGTTATAATGAAAAAAGTAACAATTAACCTTTTATTGTCTAATTGTGTTTGCTCATTATATTTTAATAAAATATAAATTGCAACAAATTTTACATTTGCTAATGAAAGATTTGTCCGTAAAAAACAACGGTCTTCAAAAAGATAAATGATTGTGTATCTTTAGTCACCAACTGAAAAAACCACTCGCAAATGCGAGTGATTTACATGAAATGTGGAGCCCTGTCAAGGTTTCTGAAAGATGTGGGCATCAGAGGACATTCCTAAAGGTAGGGAATTTAAGATCTGGCCCCTGCAGCAGAGCAGTTACTGGTTCCAACTGAAATGAAACGACACAATGTAAGGAGCCAAGGGACCATGTGGTGCCACCGTATTACACACACCTGGGTCTGATAGTCCTGTGGTGGACCAAACTCACCAAAGGGTGTCTTGTAAGATAATGTCCGAAACACCCAACAACATCGAGGTATGTAACTAATGATGTGTGAAATTGGTTTCATCACATAATAATCAGTGACAAGTCCTTCTCTACGCAGAAGGACAATTCAACTGTTGTGCTATCTACATTTGAAAATTAACATCAGGGTTCCTTTAGAACTCTTAATTTAAACATATGATATTACAAATGAAATAATTTTTTATTTTGTTAAAATAAAAAAATACTTTCTTGGCCTTTGTTGAAATAGAAAAAAAATACTTACATGAAGAAAATTGTTGTTTAATAATTCAAGATGACTGGATTGAGATGAGAAAAAATTGTTGTTTAATGATTCAAGATGACTGGATTGAGATGAGACAAAATTGTTGTTTAATGATTCAAGATGACTGG
>JAUZSX010296927.1:0-13511 GCA_034780655.1 Idiosepius hallami
AGTATCTGCGATAAATTTTGCTTTCTTCGTTTCGCTCATTTTAAATAAACCGACCAAAACCTGACGGTGTAATCTAAAAGATTTCCCTTGTAACATTTACGCCATATTGGAATTTAGGGCAGCGCTAATGTAAAAGACTGACGATATGCCATCAAAAAATAAACCCATCGATCAATTTATAATCTGTTTCTTTTTTTTTTATATTTTCCAGAAACTTCAACAAAAAAGACAAGAAAAACAAATCAATATTATTTGATTAGTTTTTCTAAATGGACTTAATTTTTAAAAAAAGAGGGGGTCCACTTGGGGCATTAAATAGACATTTGGAGCCAGGAATCAAAGTACATGAGTTCAAATCCTAGTCATATCGTTTGCGTTCATATTTGGACTAACACTCTTGGGAAAGGCATGAATTCCCACATTCCCTCCAGCCATGGTTGGAATTATTCATATTGTGCTATTTAAAAAAAACTGTGTGGACAAAAGAAAGTTTATAAAAATGGATGGTTCTTGGCATTAAATGACCTAAAAAGGTTGATATGCTCTAAAACAAACAAACCTTATTGGAAAGGGAAAAACAAACTTAAATATGTGTGTTCAGCATTTTGATTAATGCAACTCGGTGACGAGAAAAGAAATAAAATATATTTTAAAACATTTTCTCAAAATAACAAATATGCAGTCAGTTACTGATGAGAAACCTCATTTATGTGAAGTATGCAGTGCTGCATTTACAACTGAATCAGATGTAAAAAGCCACATGCTGACAACACACAGCTCAGAGAAGCCATATTCATGTGAAGAGTGCAGTTTTGCATTTAAAACTGAATCAGATTTAAAATCCCATTTGTTGACACACTCATGGGAAAAACCACATTCATGTGAAATTTGTACTTCAGAATTTTCAACAATATTAGAATTAGAAATACATATGCAATTACATGATGCTACAAAACAATATTCATGTGAAATTTGTGATTCAGCGTTTTCACTGAAAACACAATTCGAAAGACATATAAAAACACACGCTAGGGAGACACTCCATAGATGTGAAATATGTGATTTAGAATTTTCTCGAAAATCAAATCTAAAAAGACATATGCAAATACACACTGGAGACAAACCATTTCAATGTGGAGTGTGCTGTTCTAAGTTTTCAACAAATTCAGAATTTAAAATACACGTCCAAACACATACTGGAGATAAACCACATTCTTGTGTAGTGTGTGGTTCAGCATTTTTAAGAAAACCCCATTTGAAAAGACATATGTTGACACACACTGGAGAAAAACCACACTCGTGTACAGTTTGTGGTTCTTCGTTTTCATATAGTACAAGTTTAAAAATACACATGCTTTTGCATTCCAGTGAACAACCACATCCATGTGAAATTTGTGGCTCTGCATTTTCACAGCCTAAACATTTAGAAAGGCACATGCAAATACATACCGGTGATAAGCCATATTTTTGTGAAATTTGTAGCTCAGCATTTTCATCAAAATCGAGTTTAAATTCACACATTCAAAGACACTCTGGCAAAAAACCACATTCGTGCGAAATCTGTGATTCACTATTTTCAACAAAGTCAGAATTAAATCTACACATGCGAGTACACACTGGTGAGAAACCTTATTCATGTCAAGTGTGTGGTTCTTCATTTTCACGAAAATCAAATCTTAATATTCACATGCGAATACACACTGGGGAAAAACCGTATTCATGTGAACTTTGTGACTCGGCTTTTACAAGGAAATCACATTTAAATTTACACCTGCAATCTCATACTGGGCTGAAACCACATTCCTGTGAAGTGTGCACCTCTTCATTTTCAACAAAATCAGATTTAAATATCCACATGCGAACACACACAGGAGAGAGACCTCATTCATGTCAGGTATGTGGTGCTGCATTTTCCAGGAGGTCACATTTGAATATACATGTACGGACGCACACCGGGGAAAGACCACATTCATGCCAAGAGTGTGGTGCTTCATTTTCCCACCGAAAAAGTTTAAAAAGACATATACAGACACACACTGGTGAGAAACCGTATTCCTGTGAAATGTGCAGTTCAGCATTTTCACAAAAAGTTCATCTGAACAGACATATGCGAACACACACTGGTGAAAAACCACACTCGTGTGAAATTTGTTTTTCTGCATTTTTAACTAATTCTGATTTAAACATACACATGCGAACACACACAGGTGAGAGGCCCTATTCATGTGAAATGTGTGGCTCTGCATTTTCACGGAAATCACATTTAAAGGTACATGTGCGAACACACACGGGAGAGAAACCATATTTGTGTGAAGTCTGTGATTTAACATTTTCCCGAAAGTCACATTTAAATGCTCATATGCGAACGCACATTTAAGTATTGGTATTTGTGTAAAAGCATATAAAATTTAGATAATTCTAAAATGTACAATACAGAATAAAATCATGTTTTTCTGAATTCTTGACATCAGGTGTGTTAATTTGTGTATCAAATTTCTAGACTATTGTCCTTGTATTTATTAGGAACTGTGAATAAAATCAGTTTCTTTAGTTCTAAGTAAGTGTTATGGTGGTGCTTTATACTCAACACCAGTTGAGCTGGTTTTAGTAGGAAATAAGGAAACACTTAAACACAGGAACAACATGTATTCTGAATAATACAGAAAGAAACGTAGAGCACGACCTGTGCTCTAGCTGAGGAGATCAACCACGACCTTTCATGTCACGTAACAGTCTCTGACTGCTTTGCCGGCAGTCAACATTTCCGGAAGTGATGTCATCACTGGAAGTGACGTCATGGACGGAGGTGACGAAATTGAGTCGTCCACTACTCCGTACAGGGGCGTCTCCAAAAGTAAGCATTATCTGATGGTTAGAGGTTTCAATTTCACCTAAAAGCAGTAATTACGAAGAAATGCTTATTAAAAATTAATACCATGACTTAGTCATGGTTAAAGGAATGTGTACAGTCTACCCCCATAGATTGAATAAAGGGATAACTTTGAAGTCCTATGAAATTCTAATGTAAAGATCCTTAATTTCAATTACGTGAAGAAAGCCAAAGTGTTTATCGGCTGAAACATTGTAAAGGTAATAAAAATAAAAATGAGGATAATAGCCTGAAAAATTTAAACATGGTATAGAATATTTCTTTTCTTTTTTTTTTCTTTTTTTTTTCTTTTTTTTTTAGTTCGGGGTTTCAACCTAAAGAAGGGTTCTTAGATTAAAATGCTAAAAAATAATTACCTACAATACAAAAAGATTGATAGGTTAATTAATTGGGTTGTGACAATATGCTTTTATGAAAAAATATCCTCGCTGTTACTTGACTATTTTGCAATTTTACTATTTCTTTTAATTCTCTAGTTATTTTAAGAGCTGTGACAATATGATTTTATTAAAGAATAATCATGTCACAGCCCTAATAACTAGGGACATGACAAGACTTCAAGACTCTTTAATATAAGCATATTGTCACTGGCCTAGTCTTAATGACTACCAACCAAACCAAACCCTTAATATGATTTTCTGTTTGAGTATATTGAGGGCAGCGACGGTGGAGCATTGGTAGAAACTCGGGCTTTGCGATCGTATTACGCGAGTTCAAATCCCAGTCAAAACCATTACATTCACCTTTAGCTGCCTCGGGTTAGCTTAGGAGAGCAGCTCATCTAGGTGAAGGGTAACACTGAATTTAAAAAGCCCGGGTAAGAGCTCATAAAATGGCCTTGTGCCAAACTTGGAGACGCTCACCAAGTAAATGTAATATTGATTCCCCAAATCCCACCTAATTTTTATTTTTATTTTTTTTAACTTTTGAATGTTTTTTGTCTTTTTATTTTAGAAATGTAGAAATGAGCAATTTACTCTAAATCAGGGTTTCCCAACCTTTTTCAGCAAAGGCCTCTCCCCTGAACACTTGGATACCTACTACCACCCCCTTCCTATATGCATCCTTTAATAATAATGTTTGTAGTAGTGATAGTACATAATTAAAGTGAATATAAGTAACTGAATATTCATATAGTTTATTCAACAAAATTCTACACCGTCAATCGAATGAAAAGGATCGAACAGTAACAGCTATAAATCAAGTGGGTCAATTAATATATCATACCATTGCGTACTCTTCACTGCAGAGATTTCTTTTAATTCTGTAGTTATTAAAATAACTATAACAATATGAGACGGTGGACCATTGGTAAAAACTCTGGTTCTAGAATCGTATTACATGAGTTCAAATCCCAGTCAAAACCATTACATTCACTTTAGCTGCCTCATGCAGATGGGGCTCGTTAACTCGGGAGAGCAACTCATCTAGGTGAAGGTAACAAAAAATCCCAGGTATATAGGGTACATAAAAATGCCTTTGTGCCTAACTTGGTTTGGTGCTCTACCAAGTAAATATATTATGCAAGTGAAAGTTTATGTTTGTCTGTTTTGTAAGTTCATTCCGGATAAACTCTGAAATGGCTGGGCTAATTTTCTTGAAAATTCACACAGTTGTACTTTATGTGTCTTGCAGTGTTTTATATAGATAGGTTTTGTTTCTGAATACTTTTAATAAATATCCCAAATCAGCTTCTAATTGGTGAGGTTTTGATTTACTAAATAATTCGCCAATGTTTCTTGTTTAGAGAAGTTTGAACAGTTTTGCTTCTTTCAAGTATTGTATAATTTGGTGAGGTTTTGATTTTTTAAATACTTCGCTGATGTTTGTTGTTTAGAGAAGTTTGAACAGTTTTGCTTCTTTCAATTATTGTAGAATTTGATGGGGTTTTGATTTTTTAAATACTTCGCTGATGTTTGTTGCTTTTAAATATTTTTTACGAATGTTTTTGTACTTTTTGCATAGAATGTGTTTCACTGTTAGCTGCTGGTTGCAGAGTGTGCATTTAGGTAAATAAAGAACGCGTTTTTGGTTTTTGTAAAAAATGAAATGGATAAAG
This sequence comes from Idiosepius hallami, assembly GCA_034780655.1. Taxonomy (NCBI): domain Eukaryota; kingdom Metazoa; phylum Mollusca; class Cephalopoda; family Idiosepiidae; genus Idiosepius; species Idiosepius hallami. The sequence continues at coordinate 4,950 of JAUZSX010296927.1, forward strand.
AGCAAATAACCTGGGTTTTGAATCAACCAAAAGACTAAAAAATATAGATTTTTTTTTAAACGATAGGCGAGATTAGGATTAGGGTCCTTCTCACACGCTTAAAGACGAAAAAATGTAATTAATTCATCATAGATAATAATAAAAAAAGTAATTGGAAAAATGAAAACTGCACATTTTGTAATTATACATATTTTGCAGTAATGGCGACATTTAACGAAGAGTGACCCAAACCCTTCCCTAACCCTAACCCTCAACCCTTACCCTAAACTTCTAATCCTAAAACCCTAATCTTAACCCTTTTGGTTTTTGTTTAAAAGTGACAGTTAACACACCACTCACCACAACACCACTTGTAGCAATTAATCTGTTAAGTGTTTAAAATTTCAAAAAGGCCTCAAAATATTTATTATCATAAAACTAGACTTTTATAGTCCATCCTTCTATTGTTTAAAAAATGTTTATCTAAAAAAAATATTTATTTTTATGGAACTGTGTGCAAAAGTCGCCTCACCCCTTCTATGGTTTAAATTTTTTACTATTTCGTCTTTTGGTTAATTCGATTGCCGGTTATCTGCCTTTTATCAATTCCATTTCTTTAATGTGACCAAAAGACGCGTTGCCGTTGGTCTTTCATATAAATACCATTAATTCATAGCAGTAGTAATTCAAGTAGTAATTCAAGTATTTACTACGACTCCTCCCTTTAATAATCTAAGTTTAATACATTAAATACGATCCTCCCTATTAAAATAAATAGTAAATAAATCATTTTTCAGTGTCCTTTATTAAAACTAAAGCTAAATTTGTTAAAAACCAACGCGTTTGTGGGTTCTGGTAAAAAGGGAACGGAGAAAACGAATTCTGAATATACATGGGCAGATAACCAGCATTCGACTTAACCAAAAAACGAAACGTTAACATAGATTTTTTTATTTTTTTTGTCGTAAAAAAAAGTTGTTTTCGTTTTTGTTAATAAAAATAATTTGTTTGAAAAATAAATTCTCTTGGTTTTTGTTAAAAAATGTGTGCAAAAAATCCCTCTATTTGAGACTTTTCATTATGGTTTAAATTTATATTATTTCGTCTTTTTTGGTCAATTCGATTGTAAGTTATGTGCCCTTTGTATACTTCCATATTTCGATTTCTTTTTCTCAATTCCATTTTTTACACAACCCCAAAACGCGTTGGTCTTCGACAAATTTACCAAACAAAAAAAAACCCACTTCAAGAGCAAGCAAGAGAGAGCATTGATGATGGTAGGTAGGTAGATAGGTAAAGAAAAGTGCTGTTGCTGCTGCTGCTAGGTGGTCTCGTCTCGACATTTCAAGTTACGAAGTCTGACGTAAAAGAAAAGCACGTGACTGTGTGTGAGTCACATGGTTGGGTCACATGACTAAAACCTATATATTTAACAATATATCCGTTTTTTAACATTACTCGCTTTGCCTTCCTTCTAAACACAGGAAATAGAAAATAAATAAAAGCCAACTATAAAATATATCTTGATTTTTAGGTTCTTTTTTTTTTTAATTAGAAAGGGAGGAGACACACTTACGGCGGAAATTATGAGAATGCAACAGCAAGTAAGTCTTCTATTTACATTCATCTTTCCGACTCTGATTGCACGCACACACTCACAGTACACTTTTTGCACACATAGGAGAAGTAACAGTAACACATAGTGAAGTAAATTAAGTGACTTCATATCACAACTGACTGCTACTTCAGTGGATATGATGCAGATGCACACACATAAATTTGTCACATACGCAACTAAATACAACACATCGACTGCAGTAAATGCACATAAAATGTAATTTTTAACCGAAACTCCTCTATTTCTTAATATCGAGCGGAGATAAGAGGAGAGTACTACTTGTCTCGTCTTTCTATGCAACAAAATGTACTGACAAGATACACCGTTGAATAAATTGCATATTGCTTCTTCCAGTCATTCGAAAAAACACTTCGGTCTGAAACTTTTGAAGTGAACAAACATTAATTCATAAAAAAGGATAAACCTTAAAATGAAAAAAAAAGTATAGGCTAAAATACTTTAAAAAATATGTTTTTTATTTTAAAAAGTAAATGTTTTAATATAATTTTAAAGTATTTTTTTTTTAATTTTAAAGATTTTTTAAACTTCTACTGTGAATAAAAACACATTGAATTAAATTTTATTTTTTATCAAAAACTATAAATACTTTTAAATTAGGGATCATCTCGAGCATCTGTTTTAAAAAAAATCTATTTATATTTTTTAAATTTTTTTAAAACTTTTATTGCGAATAAAAATACTTTGAAAAGTTAAAATACTTTGAATAAAATCTAATTTTTAAAAAAAGCCTTTTTGAAATAAACGTCTGATGTTTTTTTTATCTTCAAAGAGAAACTTTTGGCAGACATGTTTATTTACATTTTAGCGATAACGTGAAAAAAAAATAACCCTTAGTTAAAGACAATAGTTGTTTTATTTATTTGTATTTTAAACAAAAACACTATTCACAGCAAAATAATTCGTTTGAGAATAATTTTCTGAAATTTACTTTGAGTTTTTCCAAATTCTCTAATCTTTATTTTTTTTAAAATAAAGATGAAGAAAATGAAAGAAATTTTACTTTCATTTTCCCTTGAAAATAATGATTAGTCACTTATTCAGCATTTATTTTTACTTCCTTCTTTTTTTTTATATATAGTCCTTTCATTAAAAATGCACAAAAATTAATAACTATTGTAAAATATACTTTATTACACAATTGATAAAATAAAAATATATTTTATACTTGATATTTCTAACAATATCGTTGTTTTTGCTTTTACTGACTGGAGACTGCGGTCCTGTTCTGTTCTACAATTTTATTCTATTTGAAAATCTGAAATATTATTTTTCTAATCAAATTTACATTATTTTTGATAAATTTGATACCTTTAGATATCGGGAATAATCGATGATTTTGTTATTTGATAAAGTTCTTAAGGAGAGGCTTCCATAATTTAGATATGGAATTTTTCGAACTAAATCGTTTTTCGTTTTTGACCAGAAGGAATGACAAAAGTTCAACAAAACAATCCATTAAAATCTATTATTATTATTATTTAACAACAACAATAATATCATCGACAACAAAAAGTTATGAAAAATCATTTCATAGAATATTTTTTCAATAAATATTTATTTTTTGCGGTTGGAATGCACCTGCAGCCAGCAGAAGCAGATTGGGGTGGTTGTGGTGACTGGTGGTTGCTGTCTGTTGCTGCTTGCACGAACCTCATCCTTTAGACCCTAAAGAACCGATATATATCGGCCCTAGCGACCCAAAGCAAAAGAAGACACGGGTATTATTTTGACCTTAACCCTTTCGACCCTACAAGGCCGATATATCGGCCCTAGCGACCTAAAGCAAAAGAAGACACTTCGATATTTTCTCCCTAATATAGTCGTCTTAGAACACATAATAACTAGTTGGTAATTTTGCAAAGTCAGGTTCTAAGGTTTGATATGGTTAGGGCAGACAGGACAGACGGCTCTGAGTGAGTAGTTGGTAATTTTGCTAAGTCAGAGTCCAAAAAGAATTAAAGTCAAAGCAATTCCAATTTTATTTAGTTTTTTTTTTTTAATTATTACTTAAAATAGGCGGTCGACGTGGCCCAGTGGATAGACAATTGGACTTCAGAACCGTACTACGTGGGTTCGAATCCAAGTTGTTCCGTCTACGTTAACATGTCGAGTAATACCCTTGGGAAACGTATGAAGCCCTATTTTCCCTCCGGCCATGGGTTAAATAATGCAAAGCCTCAACAACTGCGAATGTGCCGGCCGGATGATGTCCACAGTGACACAATGGCACTGAAGGCAGTTGAAGGCTGCAACAGAGGATGGCCCCCAGTTTTCGTGGCTGTCTCCATGACATTGGAACCAGGTCCTCCTCTGCCAAGGGGCCATGTGTGGTGCATCATCAGTCTTCCTACGTTAAAAGACATCACGCACAGGCGTCCTCCTGAAAGGGTCCACTGGTACCAAGACAGAGGACAGTCATACTCAACCACGAGTGACCACCAAAGAAAAAACTTAAAATAAGATTGAAAAAAAAATTTCTATAAGTTTGTTACACAAGTTCCAATATCAATGAAAACCATTACATCCACTTTCAACTGTCAGGCAGATGAGGGTCATTAACTTGGGACAGTAACTCATCTTCTAGGTGTAAGAATAACAGAATAACACTCATTCCAAAACCCAGGTGGATGAGACATCTTAACTCAATGAGAGTATCTCATCTATATGAAGGGCAACAACAACACTGTTTACAAAAACTCAGGGATATAATGAGCACATAAAACTGGCCTTGTGCCTACCTGGGTTTGTGCTCGACCAAGTATATATATCCTTTCTTGTATGTTTTGGGCAGCGACGGTGGAGCATTAGTAAAAGCTCAGACTTTGGAATCGTATTACGCAAGTTCAAACCCAAGTCAAAATCATTATATTCACTTCTTGCTGCCTCGGGCAGATGGGGCTCATTGACTCGGTAGAGCAGCTCAAGCGAAAAGTTAAAAATTATCATCATTATTGTTGAAAGTAAGTAAAATAACTTCAGTATACGCTCCATAATTAAATTACCTCCCTTGTTCTCTAATCCCATCATCCCTTTTCTACTCCCTGTTTCTTTTCCTCAATAAACCTACTTCTCTTATACCCGTCCACACGCGTGTTCGTGTTCCTCCTTCACATCGCTTGTTCTTGTTCTTTTTCTCTTAACACCACTGCACAATGCAACTTGCAACAATTATTCATTATTTATTTTGATTTTAAATATATTAGTTTTTATCCTTATTTTCGATGTTAATCGTTTATTATTATTTTGTTTATTTTACAACCATACGCATTTTCCCACATTCATCACATATAAATATAACAATGGCATTTGATGATTGAAACAATTACTTCAATTATTAACATATTATTTAGTTCTCTTACTTGGCATGCATTAAATTCACTCCTTGAGTTGATTTTGGTAACCATATTTTTGCATTTTCTTGGAAGGGAGGTTAGCCCTGTGCAGGCTAGCCTTTTTTCAAAGGAAACTGCAATGGCAGCTATGGGATTTGGAGTCAGAGTTCTCATCTCTTTTTGCCATAATGAGGCCCACAATTAGGTGGTGTTTTCCTGGTCTACCTGTAATCTAATTTGCCCTTCACTTAAATGAGATACTCATCAGAGTTAACAAGCATACATCTGCCCGAAGCAGCTAAAGGTAGATGCAATGATTTTTGACTGGGGTTTGAACTCGCGTAATACGTTTCAATAATGTGAGCTTTTACCAATGCTCCACCTCGCTGCCCTAGTACTATATGAAGAGAATGAATTTGACCAGGATTACTTAATAGCAGCGAATGTAATTAAAGTGAAGACAAAGAAAGTATCGAGGAAATTAGGTAGAATAAAAGCAAGTGATGGAGACACAGCTTGCAAGCAACTGATTGTAGTAAGTTAAACGCAGATTCAGTCTAGAATATTCATTCTTTAACTGTAACTGCTGCAAATTTCAATTTCAATAGTGACTGCTCATTATCATTTCTGCAGAACAAAGGATAGACAATTTATCAACTGAAAAAATAAAAACATCTGTTGGACTTCAGAGATGCCTTAAGCATTTTTTATGTACAGCCTAGATGATTGTTTTGCCTAGGATGACAGTACAGTAAGTGTCCAAAAGTTAAGGGCTAGTATAAGTGAATTTAGAAATTATTTTTAAAAAAAACTACTGAACACTACATGGTAATATTTAGCACACATCTAGATATCTACGATATCTATCTGTGGTGAAAATTTTGTTGAAGTATAATATTTATTTTGAGAGTTATTAACAATTTATGAAACATTCTGAAAAATATCAAGGCGTCCGAAAGTTAAAGGCTACTTTGAAAAACAATGCTAAAAATTACAACATAATGTTTAGTAATTTATTTTAAATACACTTGTTCATACTATCCCTAAGCTTTTGGATTTTACTGTATATATAAAAATGTGGTTTCCAGGAATTTTATATCTGAGAATGTAAAGTAAAAATAAAATAATTTACTTGAAAATGATTTGGATCATGTGTCCTGAGCTGTAGTTTTTTAAAACTATCAACCACCCACAGATAATTTTGTCTTGCATGCATTCTTAAGACTTCTTTCTGTATCATTAATTTTTATACAATTTTATTATAGTTAAGGATTAGATATTTACTTGTATGAATAATGTTTAAAAGTAATAGATTATCATTATTCCAATCATTCTGATGTGACACCAAGAAGGGCTGGTACAACATCGCCAATAACCATTTAGGCTTATTGAATTGGTAATGTCTCTGCTGGGCGAAACGTTGTGTAGAAACATCAAAAACCTACTAAGATGAGGACAAAAGTCCAAATAATAAAGTTAATACCTAAATTATGAAGCCTCATCTAAAAGGTAGTGTAGAAACATCAAAAACCTACTAAGATGAGGACAAAAGTCCGAATTATAAAGTTAATACATAAATTACGATGCCTCATCTCAAAAGTAAAAATAAAATATAATTGAAATTATGTAAGTTTATGTTAAATCGAATAGATTTTTCATAATTCCCAAAAAGTTGAATTTAGGGAAGAGAAAAGGAAGGAAAGACGATTGTTTTGCAATAAGGAAATCAAAGTCAAAACTAAAGTTTAATTTTGAATTTAGTCAGGAAAACATTTTCAACTAAGAGAGAAAGATAGACAAGAAGGAACATTGTATGAATGGTGGATGGTAATTGCCCTAAGGTCATTTTTGGTTCGACCTACATTGAGTTCAGCCATTTTTGTGGTCTCTTGGCTGAAGGTTGCATCCACCCACACTGTACCTCTCACCCACCAGCAGTCATAGGACATTGAACCTGTATCCTCCAGATGTATATCACTTTAAGCTAATGTAAATCAATGCCTAGGATCATTACATCATGCATCTTGGGAACATAAATATGAAGATGGAAGTAGAAGTCCAAATAGCTTGAACCATGGGAACAAATTCAGACAATATTTTAAAATGTTTCTCTTCCTTTTGCTATTCAAAATAAAAGTTGCCATTTTTGTTTCTTTTTCTCAACAAACAATGAATTCCAATTGTCATAAATTATTTTCAAAAATGAAAAATTGTCCAGTTTTTATGAAATCAGTTTTCAATTATTTAAGATGAAATTTCAATTGTTTCTCTTCTCAATTATTTAATCAAAAGCATTAAACAAATTTGAAATCTGATTCATTGTTTATGAAAGGAGGAATAAAAAAAAAATGGATTTAATGTTTGTAAAAATTGCATTAATTACAATTAGCACCACAATAAACAAAAAAAGAGCTGACCAAAGGTTAAAAATAAATGAACTTCAACAAACTTTACTGGCAATAATAATAGGAATAATAATAATTATGAAAATATTATTAATAATGATAATAATAAAATTATTAAATATAATAATTATATAACTGAATGAGGAGGAGGCCTACTTGCAGGTCATGAATTGAACCTTCTAAATATTTCTTTTGTTAATTTTTATTTATAGCTTCTTGGCTGACTTATTTTATAACGTGATGTCATTAATGGTGCCTAATGGCTGGTATTAGTTTTATTTTTCTATAGAAATAAACTCTTATGTTTTTTTCTTTTATTGTGATAAAGGAATTTTTTCTCTTTAATTTTAGGGTCTAAGGGATAATATTGGTGGGTAATAGATTAATAAGTAAATCTTATCGGCTATTAAGAAATTGATGGCTTCTAAGTTTTTTTTTTATTTTTGTTGTTCTTTTTTTTTTGTTATAAGTGGGAAATGTTCAAGCATTCTCTCTATAAACAAAAAAGTAGTAGAAAATGAAATGAATTATACTGTTTGAATTATTGCTTTAGTCATAACATTAAAATGAAATAACATTTAATGGGTTTGGCTAGTAACTTTTCTATTTGACTGGTAAATGAAAATATTTAGTTTTCAAAGGTCAACTACAGATAATTTTGTAGAGCTTGAATAATGAAAAAAAAAAGTTGTGGCTAACAAATATTTTAAGTCTTTTTCTACTTGAACTGGATGACATATAATTTTTAAAAGGACTATATTATTTTTTTTTTTTAATCCTGCAGTGAAAAGAGTTAAAATTCATAACCCAATTTCTCTGATTGGTTTGAGGTTACTCTTCTGGCTCAAGGAACAAAACAAAGAAGCTTTATATTTATACGAATTTCAAAGTTAGGATTTCACATCAAACTACAATTTGAGGAAGTGTAGATTATGTAATGTTTTTATTGGGAAATTCCACTGTATCTAATTTGACAGGTGAATGATTTTAAAAAAAAGTATTTTCAAAGGAATGGTTGATAAAAGAAAAAAGTAACAGTTAAACTTTCCCAACTTCTATAAATATCAAAAGAAAAAGAACAAGCCGTGCATGCATGGTCCCCCTCTGTGTGCGAGTCAATTTATCACACTTAGCTCTAAAAGTCCCCGAGGGACGCAAAAAAGATTTTTCCCGGGGTAAACACTATTCAATTTGTGAATTGAATAAT
>JAUZSX010296937.1:0-13510 GCA_034780655.1 Idiosepius hallami
CACACACACACACACACACATATATATATATATATATATATATAGATGCGCACGCACTTGTTTTAATCATATAAAGTTGCTATATAAATATACTTAGGAACAGATTCGTTATTAATCACGCACGACTGATTTCTGTAATAAAGGCCAACCAACTTGTTCAGCTTTCCCCTTTGCTGCTTTCTGTTTTCCGGCTTGTAATCACCCGGTCTGGCTTTCCCTGTTGGAGGTTTGCGCAGACCCGTTATTACGCATGCAAGCCGTTCGAGATGACGTTCAAACACCTACACTGACCATCTGCCATTCTGGACACACTAAGAGAGAAAAATTGAGCCAATCATCGAACAACAGCGCCAGAGCGTTAGACACTCTTTCTATCAGTCTACGTTTTTCTGCCTCTGAAATTCCCATTTTATATAAGTGCTTCAACAAACAAAAAACAAACAAACAAACAAAAAAAAAACAAAGAAACAAAAAAAGGAAATCAAAGAGGGGTTTTAATTTAAACTATAAACCCGATTTGGATTTTTAGTCCGAAATAAATGTTAGCCAAGGATAAGCTACTAGATACATTTATCAATAAAGACAAATACCAAAGATCTAGGAACAACAACAACAACAACAACAACAACAACAACAACAACAACAACAACAACAACAACAACAACTACAACAACAACAACAATAATAATAATAATAATAATAATAATAATAATAATAATAATAACAACAACTAAAACTACAACAATAACAAGAGCAAAAACAAGAGCAAAAACAAAAACAGCAATTATAACAACAATATCTACAGTAACAACAACAGCAAAAATAAAACAAAAAAAAGGTGAGAAGAGGGCTTTCTGCTCACCAACAACAACAATAGAAAGAAAAAAAGGACAAGAAAATGGTAATAACAATATCAACAAGAACGGCAAAAACAACATTGACAACAACAACAACAACCATTTGGAAAAAAGGAGAATGACAAACAGAACAACGAGAACCAAAAACAAGTGAAACGGTAACAACATATATAAGGGATAAGAAGAGAAAGAAGAGAGACTGAAAAAAAAAGCTTGCTTTATTTTTGTTTAAATGAAATCCCAATAATGAATGACAAAATGATACCACTTGGTTGGTTCATCGTCTTATTCTGTTCAGGTAAGATTATTTCCATTTCGGGGATATCTATCTATTAACCTTTTGGGACTTAAGAGGCCTATATATCAGCCCTGACAACATAAGGCAACAGAAGACACACCAATATTTTGGCTTTAATATTCTACTAAGATATAAGGACTCTTGGTAATGTCCGATTTAAAATTCTTTGTTCTCAGGTGACAAATCATAAGGAAGCCGTTTTTCCGGCAATTGAGATTTTTTTTTCAATGTCTTTTAATTGATATATCATGATTGTATGGTTTATGGTCTAACTCACCAGATATTTACCTAGTGGTAAAAGAATTTTTTCCCAGAAACAAGAGTTTGCAACTGGTATAAATTAAGTTTCTTTGGGTGTTTATATAAATATATATGTAAACACACACACACACACACACACACACACACACACACACACACACACACACACACACACACACACACACACACACACATACACGTATTTATTTAAATTTACCATTACACTAAACTGGATCATGCCACAATCAATAATGCTTTATGTATAATTATTAATTTGTCACGCTATCTTATTTGATATTGGATATTCAGACATTTGTCATTTTGCCTTCTGTACAATGAAAAGAATTCTATTGAAATTTCATATTCCTAGCAGGCAGTTATAGTTCATTCAAAATGAATAATCATCTCGTCACCGACGACAAGCGGTCCTAATATCTTGAATATTTGATTGGTTTGTTATAAATGTGCAAAACCAAAACCAAACAATTTGGATTAGAAAAAAACAACCAAAAACATTTTGAAACAAATAAAAAATGAACACAAAACAAATAGTAACAAACAAAACAACAAATAAAAAAACAAAAACAAAACAAAATTAAAAACAGGAACAGTATGGTCGTGTGACGTGAAAGACACCAGCTCTCGCTACATTACCGAAGTTAAGCAACGTACAGCCTGTTCAGTACTAAGATGGGTAACTACTTAGAAATATCGGGTACTGTACCAGGCCGGTCGGAAGTGCGTGGTATGACAAGTCGAATGTATTAAGCATTCAAAATTAAAAAAAATCCCTCAACCCCAACCCGACTGAACGGTGATAAAAATCGTTCTCAATTGGAATAACACCCTGGGGAGAGGACTGGGAGTCTTATGATAGTCTAAGATTACGAAAAACTCTCTTTCGACAGAAATACTGATCCACACTCGAACGAGTGAGGGGAGGTCTTCCTGCTCAACAACAACAGCAACAAATAAACAAAAAGAAAATTATAAACACAAACATACACGCAAAAAACAGTAGAATTTGAAAATCAAAAAAATATAAAATCTCTTAAAACCATTATTTTTTATTCTTTGTTTGTGTTTAACGGCATATAAACCCTTTTAGGTCATTTTATGCCAAGAACTATCTTTACATAATAATTGATTTTTTTAAACTAACTCAACGTTCGCTAATTAACCCATAGCTGTAGGGAATGTGAAGATTCATACTTTTACCAAGGGTATAAGTTCAATTATAAACGCAAATGGAACGACTTTCGAACTCACGTACTACTTATTCCGATGTTCGACTGCCTAACCACTCGGCTAAATGAACTTCCCCTTTATTTTTGAATAAGTTTTAATTTTATTAGAAATATATTATCCTGTTATAAATATTAAAAGGAAAATAGTATCATCTCATTTTAAAAAAATATTATACATTTAAAACACTAATATTTCACAAAAACTAACGTTTGAACGTGTGATAATCAAAGTATCTTGAAGTTTTTTTTAATGCAATTTTTTATCTTAAACGTAATTCTTATTATGTTTATTATTAACCCTATGATTCCAGAATCTACGGCCTGCAGTATTTCTAACTGGTCATCCATTTTAGTACTGACTAAGGTTAACGTCAATTAACTTCAGTCATCTGTTTCCAAAGTATTTTAAAGTGAATTGGTTCTAATCATTATCCTAACGAAAGTTTTCTAAAAAATGATGTCGTTTTTATTTGAATGTTTATTATGCACTCCGACTTTTCCATTTTCCTTTTGAAATAACTTAGGATGATAACGGTCAGAGTGACTAAATGTATTAAAATATAAATGACATCTTTTATTAAATGACCAGCCATTTTCTTTTCATATGAATCTTAGGTTTATTGTAACATTTTCGGCTGAATAAATATGCAAGTAGCCATATAACTTTTTATGTTCCATTTCAGGAAACATTTGTTCTGGGGTAAAAGATTACCAAATTGATATTGGAACGATAAAATGGAAGGAAAATCCCAAGCAAGTTCTAAGAAACGACCAATTTTATAAAGATTCGGCTTTTCTGATTTCTATTTCCTCTTCAAAATCTGGTTCAGGTCCGGAAAATGAAATAAATAAATTTGAAGACAATTTCAAAACAAGGAGAACAGAATCCAAAAATAATATATTGAATCAAAAGAGTGTGGTCAACAAAAATAAAAATGGTGACTTCTCTAACTTTGCAAATGATGAGCAACATTTCAATAAGATAGACGCAACATTTAAAATTAATGACGAATCGCTCTTTGACAAAACTTCTTTTGAGAGAGATTTGAGTCATGAATTTAATTTTGAATTATTAAAAAACCCTGAAGATTTAATATCAATGAAAAATCCTGTTTTAAATAACAGATTAAATCGACATAAAGCCGATGTTATAACTCCAGGCCGACTTGAAAATACCTCGCCATTAACTTCGTATGTATCACATAATAAAGGAAGAAAAAAGTTTTTAGTGTACGAAAATAAAAAAAGAAACGATAGAATTAATCCTAAAGATTCGGCATTGCAAGGAATAAAACAAATAGATACGCTGGATAGTTTCAAGAATTGTAGTTTATCTGGACAAAATAAATTTGACTTTCGCAATTTATCAAACTTTCATTCTTCAAAGAATCGAAATTCTATGACGAACAGTTTGGGGAGTAGCTTTCAGGGTCAAATGATTTCTGAAGACAACAAAAGAAATAAGGAGGAAACATCATCAAAAAGACTTGCTTCCAACGAGAGAATATCATTATTCAAACGTTCTTTAATTTCTAAAAGCGATGACAAAGTTTTACTTAAAACTGAATACCACGATTCAGTTACTACTGAAATGAACTCAAAAAGTGATTTCAGTATTGATAGAACAACGGCAATGAGCGGCGCAGATGAAACCAACACATTGATAGAAAGCACAACGACATATTCAAGTTTAAATAGGGATCAGGTTAAATCATCCCACACCAGAATGTCGATTATTTATGACAAAACAAAAGTTTCTCCAAACCCAGGTGGACAGACCATCAGGGATAGTTCGCTTTGGAAGCTAGAAAAAACTTCCCCCTTAAAATTTTGGGGAGAACCCACGGGGTTTTCCGTCGTTTCCACAACCCACAGAACATTGGAAAAGGAGCCAAGCGATATTACGACTCCTTATCAATATACAGAGGCGAATGTCTTCTTGCCCTCCTCTTCCTCCTCCTCCTCCTCAGCATCATCATCATCCTCTTCTTCTTCTTCTTCTTCTTCCTCTCCTCCTCCTCCTTTGTTTTCTCTCTCCTCCCCTTCTACGTCTTATTCTATCGTATCATCACCCATTGTTGATTCCCCACCGCCATCTTCTCCAGAAAAAGAAGCACCGGTTGCGTTTTCACTAGGAACGTATCCTCCCTCCCATAATTTAGAAAATTCAGATCAATTCCCATCTTCCCCGGTAACTACAATAACAACAACAACAACATCAAAAACGACAGCAAAAACAACAAAACCCCCACCACCACCACCTCTACGACCACAGTCATCACCATCATCATCATCATCATCATCACCACCATCATCACCACCATCATCATCTACAGTTGAACTTGAAGTACGGTTACCAATAACATTTGCAGAAACAGAAGTAGCAGTAAACACGCCAACTCCAACAATAACTGTTTCAAATGGACAGCTGGAGAAGGTTGTCGATGTTACTACGCAAACAGACAATTCAAACATCTCTCAGATTAGTTCCTCAGGGACGCACGGCGAATCTCCGAGTTCAACTGATGGTCACACTCTAAATACCATAGCGCCTCCTTCTCGTACCGATAACAGTAAAACTACAACAGAAAAAGAAATGAATAAGAGTAAAAAATATTTCACCACCAATTTCAGTTTTCAAATAAAAAATAAACTTGAATTTACTACTGAAGATACCCAAATTGAAACGACAACGAAAATCGACTCCAAAGGGACGTTGCAAGATGTTTCAACTAAAAGTTTAACAAAGCCCGAAATGATTACCTTTGGTTCGCCAACAAAAGCTAAAACAGAAGCTCCTAATGTATCGACTCAAATTTTAATAAAACCCCTAGTGACCCTTCAAAATTCAACGAAACTAAAAATTATTGATCCAGATTTCACAACTCATGCAGATAGGATCAGCACCCTAAAACATGAACCCAAAATTACAACACGAGATGAATTCGTTCAAAACACAATAAAACCTAAAATTACGACGCAAGACACCACAAACCAAAGCCCGCCAACACAAGAACATAAAATCAAAACTATAGACATTACAACTAAAAATGTGACAAACTATTTATTTAAAGTTAAAGCTACGGACACCGCAATAGAAAGTGCTTCAAAAGAATACATTTCAACCACAAATATTCAAACAAACAAAGCAGAAATTAAAAAAGATAGAATTTTAATGTCTGATACCACGACTCAAAGCACAGTTGATGAGCTTACAGTTTCAAAGATCACAAAGCACAGTTCAACCAATGGGCAACCAGATATTACGACTCTCGATATTGAAATAGGCTTAACAAAAGATAAACCTGAATCGACAATTACAGAAAATAAAGACCGTAGTCGTAGTATAACAAAAGGAACTACAATTCTACAATCTGAAAGTGAAACAGAAACAACAATTACAGATATTATGACCCCAAACCTAGCCACCAATGAACTACAATTTACGACCCGAAACGCTAGGAATCAAATCTCGGTCGAAGATAAACCGGAGATCACTCGTCAAAACATAATGATACTTTCTACAAAAACCGAAGTTGAAGTTACTCAATCTCAAACAGAGAAAAAGGTTCAACCCGAAGCTTCAAATTTGGCCACGGTAGCCCAAAACACAATAAAAACTGAAGATCAAGTTTCAACGTCAGATATTTTAACTAGAACCAGCTCAAAAGATAAAATGACAACTTTAAATGTTGAAATCATTACAGGAACAACAATTAACGATAGAAGTAAAACTTTTGACTCAAACATCAAGATTCCGAATGTAACAAAAGATGTATTTGAAATTACATCCCAGAGCATCTCAACTCCTTTCACAACAAAAAATGAACCACCGATCTCAACTAAAGATATCACGGCTCGATTTCCTACAAAATATGAACCCTCAATAGCACTCGAAGGCATCACAAATCAAATCGCTACAAAAGATGAACCATCTACTTTAAACACGCATCCCACGACTAAATTCATAACGAAAGGTAAAGATTCCATTTCAACTCTAGACACAACAACTAAAAACACAGCAAAGGCGGAACCATTGATAACACCCGATGAGACTTTTACTCAATTCACAGCTCATCTCATAAGAAAAAACGAACCACCAATATCAACTACAGATATAATTACGGCAACCGCTATTAAAGATCAAGCATCAGTTCCAACTGAAGATACCACGACTCATATCACAAGAGTTGAACCCACAGTTTCTAATCCAGACTATTTGAAACAAAACGGAACTAATAATAAACCATTAATTTCTACTGTAGACTATTTGAATCAAAACGGAATCAAAAGTGAACCACCAACTTTAACTGCATACGTCCCAAATCAATTCCCACCTAACGATAATCCAGCAGTTTCAACAACGGAAAGCCCAATTAGAAACATAATAAAAGATACAACTGCAAATACTGTGACTCAAAATTCATTGAAAGTTGAATCATCAAATCTAACTTCAGACCACACAACTCGATTTGCAACAGAAGATAAACTATTAATTTCAACAAAAGATAATCCGTCAATTTCAACTGCAGAAAACGGCACTCAAGTAAAAAACAAACACAAACAAACAATTATAACTGATGAGATTACAACTCATTCCCAACCAAAAGATAAAGCATTTATAACGACAGAAGGCACCAAGCCTCAAATTACATCTCAAAATAAACCTTCAATTTCAACTGCTCAAATTTCTTCCCAATACACAACCAAAGATAAGCCAATAATTTCAACTGCAGACATCAAGAATCGAGTTACACCAGAAGTTAAACTAACCCTTGCAATAACGAACACTACAACTCAAAAAGCCATACAAAATAAACTATCAGTTTCAACTGATGACATCACGACTAAAAGCACAACAGAAAACGAACCGTCGACTTTAAGAGTAGACATAAAATCTCAATTGGTAACCAAAGATAAACCATCAATTTTAACTGAAATCAACACAACTCAATTTACAATTAAAGATGAACCATTAAACTCATCTTCAGACACCACGACTCAAATTATAACGAAAGATGAACCAACGATTTTAACTGAAGATATCACAACTCATATCAAATTAAAACATGAATCATCAAATTTACCTTCAGTCACCTCGACTCAAATGACACCAAAAGATGAATCATCAGTTTTAACTGAACACATCGCAACTCAAGTTAAAATAAAAGATGAACCACCGAATACAACTTCAGACTCCACGAGTCAAATTACAACAAAAGATGATCCATCGATTTTAACTGAATATATCACAACTCAAATTAAAATGAAAGATAAATCATCAACTTCTCCTTCGGACACCATCGCTCAAGCTACAACAGAAGATGATCCATCAATTTTAACTAGAGTCACCCCAGCTCAAATTAAATTAAAAAAGGAATCATCATATTCACCTTCAGACATTACGACTCAAAATACAACAAAAGATGAACCATTAATTTTAACCGAAGTCAACTCTACTCAAATAAAAATAAAAGATGAATCGTCAATTTCAAAAGCAAACACCGAAATTTCAATTATAACAAGAGACAAAACTAATTTCACAACTCCAACCACAACAAAGGATGAAGCAGAAATACTATCTTCAGAATTGATGTCATCTCTTAATACAACTGAAGATGAATATCAAATTATTACAGCAGGGATCTCAACTCTAAGCAAAACTAAAGATGAATCTGAAAGTAGAAGTCTATCGTTATTGTCTTTGCCTTCAAATTCAAACAGCCAGAAAGCAACGAAAAGCAAAGTTGAAACAATCACTTCAGATATCATAACTGAAAAAGAGGCAACAACAACGGATTTAGAATCAGACCAGTTCATTGAGAATTCAACTCTAACTACAAAAGCGAGAACGAACCAATCAAACAGAACTCAACCTTTTAAGGAAAATCATTTTGAGTCAACTTTTGTTGATGTGATAAATAAAATTACCACTGATTCATCTTACAAACTAGGAAAAACGAAAAAAGCTGATCAAATCTCAGAATTCACGACTAATTTACAAATTCCATCGACAACAGAAACTAATCCTTATTCATTTGATTTGAATTCATCGGTTGATCCTAAAACGCCCGATACAACCATGGAAGACAATTCGATTGAACCTAAAAATGAAGCAGAAACAACAAAACTTAAAAGAACACATTTTACGGTGACTTTTGATAATTGGGTGCCGAATAGTTATAACAATTTATCGATCACCCTAGAATCGGAAACAGACGACAATGATACATCTATTTCTCCTTCCTTTGTCCCAACTACTGTAAAATACACACAAGACAATGGCCAAACGGACACAAGTGTGTTATTTGCAAATACCATCAAAGAATCTTTCACAAATAAAAAAACAGTATTGAATCGACTAACAACAGCGACGCCTCGGTTGAATTCTTTCGAAATACCGACTGCAAAGAATACAGAAATGTTAAATTCAAGCGAAAAAGATATATTTGAATCATCGACACCTACTACACCACAGGTAAATGTCCGGAAGAGGATAAGTGACAAAACAGATTCAGATTATAGCAAATCGAATTTGTTTACGAAGAAAAATATTTTCGTGGTAAATACTAGACATTTCACGTTGAATGATTTCACTTCAGATAGAACCAAACTTCATAAAACTAGCGACAATTCCCGACCAACAACTACGGATTTAGAATTAGACCCCAAAGCTACTTCAGTTTCAAATGATTTAGAAAGTTCTCAGGCCAATAAAATGACTGATCAAGCGATCGATCAATCGACTATTTTTGGAACTAAAGATAATCAATCACTCTTAAGCAATAAATATACGGATGTATCATTTATGGATAAGGACCGATCTATTCCAACCGTTTCGCTAAAGTTGCAGACAACCATAAACCCACCAAAACTAACAAAAGAAATTTTTCTATCAAATAGAACAGAAAAATCTTCCACCGACGTTTCCATTCAAAACAATAAACGAAGTGAATTGTTACCGACATTTGAACCTCAACAAATTGAATTTAACAGAATTTCTTCGAGTGAAAGTTCTTTCGTAACTTCCGAATCTACTCCAAAACCATTTCACCAGAAAGGTTTAAAAACAAATTTCCAAACAGTTTCTCCAACTGACATTTTTAGTGATTTAACTGATTTTAATAAAAATGAAATAGGAACAAAAGGAGAAATATTAGTTGGCACTAAAGAGAGCGAAGAAATGGGTTTTACTAAAACGCCTGACATTTTTCCCCATACATGGACTGTATTTTCTTCTGAGGGCGATTGGAAGAACTATAGAAAACAAGTTATCACTGAGACACAAACAAATCCAGACAATGCCTTTACAATTGTGGAAAATAGAAGGAAAGAATCAATTTCAAGAGATTCTTCGATAGAATCTTCTTCGTTAAGTTCTTCATCAAACAAACCACTTCAAACTTCAGTTTCGATAGCATCTTTACAGAAAAAAAATTGTTGTGGAAACCAAGTGGAAACTTTGACGAACAAAGGAAATCAGATGAACCCAACTTTTAGAATTGGAACTGAAAATACAATGAAATCAATTCAATCAACATTGAATAATCTCCCCAATACAACACCACCAAAGATAAAAGAAGCTACATCAACAGACAATATCAATTCCGTATCGGCCAGTAATAAATACAATCAAAATACGAAGACAAAAAATGTCGAGAATATTCGTAATGAATCCAATGATTCCTCGTTATGGACGACAACTGAGATTTCTAGAAAGCTACTTAGCCCTGTTTTTCCTATTGAAGATTTTGCTAGCAATCAAGTTCTCGCTTCTCTAACACCAGAATCCAAAACGCATAAACAAAATAATATACTCGTTAGTGATTTGGATATAACAACAAAAATATCAACCTTTTCTGGATCAACGAGCAAATCTTTGAAAGAACTGCCAAAGTCTTCTACAATAAATATCTTAAAAAATACATCAGAACGAAGCAATGGATTGACAGATCCTGATTTCAAAAGCCGACTATTACTCGAGAATTCGACTTCGGTCAATAAAATATTCCATTTCGATAATACAGTAAAAGATAAAACAACGACTGAAATGATATTTTCATCCTCTTATGAAGAGAGTTCCACTAATAAAGAAAATAGATTTCTGGAATTAATTTCAAGTGAACCGCAAGAAGAAACAAAATCAATGAAAGCGACAACTTCTACTTCATCAATAAACAACAAGTTGAATACTTTTGATACCGCATCGACTCTTAACATACCAACAACGGGAAGAGCGGTAATAGACAAGGAAATAATCTTAACTACCAACGAGGAAATAAAAATGGCCGCTCATTCATCCTCTCCCCTTTCAATGGATAATAGCATTGTTCAAAACGAAAAAGAGAAGCATATGACAAAAAATACAAAGGACATGACTATGCATACCAGCATAGACACAACGGATAAATCTATTACTAATCCCATTCCGGCCATTGAAAGTTCATCGATGATCAGGAATGGAGTTACTAAGCACCAGTCCCAAGAATCGGTCAGCAGTCTTTTAAGTAGGAATATGGTTAGCAGCTCTACCGTTTTAACTGAAGATGGTTTCAAAATTAAAAGAAGCAGCACAGCGTTTAATAAACAACTAGATGAAAACATAAATAGTTCATCAGACAATGAAATAAGCAAAACTTTTGCCAGTTTACCAGATGATAACACCCCTCAAAACTATCACACTGACGCAAGTTTTCCCGAACGCACAAACATCTCGCCAAGTTACAAAGGTGCTATTGTTTATTCAACTGAATCCAATAAAAAAGACAACATTAACATATCAGTAACAAGTTCTTTCAATTTCGAAAGCAAAACTAACTACGAAATTAACAAAAGTTTTACTAGATCACCGGCTGATAATCACTCCAAAGGTAACACTCTAAAACCAACGTTTACTAATTCACCAAACCACGAGAGTTTGACAAATCCAAAAGACTACTACAACCGAACAAACAACTCAATTAATACAGCCATTACTGCTTTCTCAAAAGACAACAAAGCAACCTACTCCAATGCCAATACACATTTTTCTACTTCTAGAGAATCCAATACCAAAGGCTATGATGTTAATACACCATCTACTAATACTTTGGTAAATGGACCCGATAATAACACATTTATATTCCATAGCTCAGAGGATTACCCGATCAATACAGTATCCGATATTTCAACAAAACACAACCGCTCAAAAGGTTACAATATCTCAAAAGCCACGACTACCCCAATTAGTTCTACAGCAGTCACTAGTGCCTTAATAAGTTCAACAATTCAAGAATCAGTTGTTACGGTAATACCTGAACATGAGATATCAACTGATGAAGTCACAACCAATGGGGACGTAATATA
Source organism: Idiosepius hallami (assembly GCA_034780655.1). NCBI lineage: Eukaryota > Metazoa > Mollusca > Cephalopoda > Idiosepiidae > Idiosepius > Idiosepius hallami. The sequence goes on from JAUZSX010296937.1 coordinate 12,009, forward strand.
CTTGAACTACAAGGCAATCTTAAGAATTTCCACCGGTTTGGAGTGGTCTTCAGATTTACTTATAAAAACTACAAAAGAATTTCGACTCGCAGAAAACTTCATAAAAAATGTGGTTTGTAATTTAATGTTTCTTTACTATAAATAATATTTTTTAGGTGAACGCGTATAATTACAATTCAATAGTTTTTTTTTTTAAATGTATTATATTTTTTTTAAAACCTTACACAATAATAGACCCTCTTAACATCTGGACTTAAAAAATATAAAGACTATGAGACACTTTAAAACATTAAACTTTATAACCTATTTATTACTTATGATAAACGTTATTTTTTTTACACACGTTGTTTTTTAATAACACATGTTGCACTATTTAATTCCTAGCTGGGGGGAAAGATGGAGATTTATATCTTTCCTAAGTCGATATGTAGACGGAACAACTTCGATTTAAACCTGCGTACTACGGTTCCGAAGTCCGATTGCTTATCCACTGGGCCACGTCGACCGCCTCATAAGGTTTTAAACAATTTCTTCTTTCTAACAGATGAATCCCTATCTTTCTGTAATATATAAGGTTGGAAACAATAATAATAAACAATAACTAAATAACTCGACCCGAGAGAAAATCCACGGTCCAAAAATCCAAAATCCAAAAAGTCCAACTCGCCGGAACCACTCGCATGCACGGGGCACGGCATGCATCGAACTGAACTATATGGTTCCAACTTCCTGCTTTATAGCCTCCGGGAATTCCTATTTGAGACAGAAAGACAGTTGCGTACAAATAAAAAAACCCGGACGCCATCTTGGAATCTTCTTTCCCACCCGGTGACAACAAAAGTATAGCCGGTAGGTTCGCTCTCCTTGGTTCAATTAGTTGTTATTTCTGCTACAATTACCTTAGTTGCAAGACTCTGACACCAGGACAAAAGCCACTCAATGCTTCTAGTATTCTTATAAAATCAGATTATCATGTTTGTATTAGGCCCTACGTTCTGTAGCCTTTTTAGAAAACAAAATCTAAATAGTTGATAAAAAAAATTCTATTTAGAGCGCTTTTGAACAAGAATCTACAACAGTTAAAAAAAACTATTCGGATCACTAAAATTTACATATGTACGGTACGGCCTTTCTATGTAATAGAAAAAAAAATGGAATTCCCCACGAAAAATGTAAAAAAAAAAATGAAACTTTAGAAATTATAATAAAATGTGTTCCTATAATGAATACGAATTCCTTATGGAGTACATGTGGATGAAATGAAGAATTTGCTTTTCAAAATACAAAATAAGAATGTTTATTATTTGTGCTCTGCATTAAATTACCTAAAGAAAAAGGTTTACAAGGCAAATAAAAAACATTTACCTTTAATACAAATTTAAGAAAAACGTTATAAATTTTGAAATGCTGTTCGTTCCTCTGTACTAAAGAAATTACTTACCTTCATCGCTCAGTGGAGATAGGAAAAAAAGGGAAATTTCTTCCATATTTACTTTATAGAT
>JAUZSX010296948.1:0-13510 GCA_034780655.1 Idiosepius hallami
TCAAGAGGCATAAATTCAGATCGTTGGAGGGCAGGCGGGTGCAGAAATACGGCCGGTTGGCTCTTGGATCGCGTGGCATATTTCTTTTCTAGTTCTTGCGGTGCGTGCGGATCGAACCGCCCTCCTGTTCTTTTCGACTACAACACCTTAACTATAGGCTAAATTTTCACTATTCTGATGGATCAACCAGGCAAGAAACTGACAGTTGCCAAAGGCTGTTGACAATGTGTCTTTGTTGATCAACTAATATATATAAAAAAAAAACCAAAGGAAAACTGCATCTTGTTTAAATCAAATATGTTTAATATATATATAGATATATATAATACACAACAGTAATAAAGTAGAAAATATTCATGTTTTGTATTTTACATAGATAGTTGATACTGTTTGACTTAAATCTTTTCTATACACATTCTAAACTCAGTTTAAGATATAATTTTTTTAGCAGTTTGATCAAAAAGTTTGATCAAGTGTAAATAATGAATAGATTTGTTTAAAACATGTGGAGTACTGCAAAAGCAGTAACTTGGGATATAGCACTAAGAGAAAGTACCAAAATTGCTGTACCTTTGGGTTATAAGGTTAAGATTTGTTCAGGATTGTTGACTGAAATTTGCATTACAAAATGAGCCACAAATATCAACAATTTATGGCCCATCTTATATATTTATGTAAAAAAACAATTTTTGAATGTGGATTAACATGTATACACTTTGCAAATAGTTTTTAATAAATCAAAATAATTAGTGTTGGCTTACTGCAACTTATATAAATTCTGTTATTTTTTCAAATACTGATTTTTATTACACAGAGTTGAATTAATAAGCATGAAATTACTTACAGAGAAATCAAGCATGCAAGTATTTTCATTATTTGGTAATCCAGGTCGAAAACACCAAGTTGTTAACAGTAAATTAAACATTCTTCCATTTGTACACTCGGACTGAAAGAAAATGATTTTTTCAAGATTTAATAAAAAAAAAACTAAAAAAAAAACTGAATCAATTCCATTAATAGAACATTTTATTCAATTTTAGCATCTATTTTTACTTTTGACAATTGAAGATATTAAGAGACCAGATCTTACCATAATTTGAAAAAATAAAAATAATATAATTATTAAAAAACAAACGTCATAGCATATGTATGTCCCATTTCATGCTTCATCAATTTTCAGCAAATGTTTTTTAACAGTTTTTTTTTCAGTTAATTTTCACAAATACAAAATTCAACTGGTTTTTCTCTTCACTGATCAAGCAAAGACTACCTATATTTTTCTCTTTCTTCACTGAATAAGCTGAAACCAATGTTTATCTATACTTCATCACAAAATCATTTCAATCATTATTATGATTTATTCAATCTTTCAATATAATTATTTTTAACTTTCTATTTTCTTGTTGTTTCTTCCATTATTTAGTCTTCTTAGTAACCAGATGCAAAGTGCCCACAATTTTCTACAAAATATCTAACAAAAATGAAACATGATGATTTGTACATCTGTTTTTTTTAAACTGTTGTTCTAATCCTTATTATTGATACCACCACAATGCTTGAAATTAGGTTTAATGATTTGTATATCTGTTGTTTTGTTTTTGACTATTGTCACCATTTAGGAATTAACTTTATTTTACTTTAATAATTGAAGATGTTAGGAAACTATTATTGTCCTCATCTTTATCATTGTAAACTTTACAAGAATTTGGTTGATAAACAAGTCGGCTTTCTTCAGGTGATCCAACTCAAGAACTTTCATATCATAATCAGTCTAAAGGGTTATGTTCGAAATTCTATGAAGATTCATAATTACAACATGAAGGTTCCAGAGTTTAATCAAATGTTGTGAAAGTAGTAATAATAAGGATAGAGGGAAGAGTGTAAAAAAAAATAAATGTACAGATTATCAAACATCATCTTAAGGATTGTGAAAAACTATTTAACATTCTATTATTTGAAAATCCTTGCGAATAATTTGTGTATAGTTCTTCGACTATTGTCCCCATTTATTATCGTGGATTGATTAAAGGGTTAAGTTTGGAGTTCTATGAGAACTGTTGGTAATGACCAGAAGGTTCCAGAGTTCAATTAACCAAAGAAGACTGAAAGGTTCCTTGTCTGAAGTGTTGTGAAGATAACATTAATAAAGATGAAAACTATAGTCTGCAAATTCAATACACAAATAAGAAAAATTTTCATTACAAAAAGTCAACAAGCTAACTTTTATGAATATAAATCACTTTAGTTGTTTTCAACACTAAATTAAAAAGCTAACAAAAAATATGGGTTGATTAAAAGAGGTCTTTTTGTTTTAAAACTTTCTTTAAAATTCAAAACACTTGTATGAAAACATGAAATTAATTTTAACATTTATGAAAGAAGAATAATAGAAATCTAATGAGAAAATGGATAAGGTGACTTTTAACAGTTCTTGAGTAAAATAAAAGAAATTCAGAGTAGGATAATTAGTAAAAGGTTAGTTTTTAATTGTAAATATGCAAAAATAAATTAGTCTGTGTATTCAATTTTTGCGGGCTATTGTCCTAATCTTCATAATTGTTGCTTTACCTCATTTCGGCCAACTCATTCTCTGGCCTTTTTCATGTGATTAATTGCGACACTGAATAGGAATGTTAAGTCTTAGAACTGTATCTCCATTATTTACTGCCATCCATAATTGTGTCTCACCATGTTTTGTCTAACTAATCCTCTGGCTTGCTTGGATAAGGATTGAAACCCCTTCAGACAATGCTCACCTGGGACCATAGACCATGTTCAAAAGGAGGTCACATATTATTAAAGATATGATTTTGTATACCACATTATATAATAGTAGCAATTACGAAACTTTTGTTTGCTTTTCTAAAATAAAAAATCTTCTGATTTTTTTTTAAATATTGAAAAAGAAAAGAAAATAGAAATAGAAGAACTTACTTTTACAAGATGAGGTTTTGCTAGTGTTACCACAGAAGTGTAGCTCTCAAGAAGAGGAGGAAATCCTATTTCTAATCGAGCTTTGAAGTGATTTGGTCGTCGGTGGAAAATCCGAGCACTTTTACACCAAGGAACAAACTGTGGATAATCTTCCACTGTAGAAACTACAGTGAACATCTGCTCCATTGAATAACTACAGTTTTAAGAAAATAAAAAGGAATTGAAAAGAGAGTAGACATCACCAACATTCATTATCTATCTATAAAAAATAAATACGCAAGTTTGAATGAAACCATCATTGATGGCAATCAATATTGTTGCAGTGAATAAAACGCTGAATTGTAAATGGTCAGATTTTAGAAAAAATTTAGCCCAAATTTCAGAATCCAATTTGTGGATTAATATTTGAATAACTAATTAATTAATGCAAACAAATTTTGCTTTTGAAAAGTTAAGAAAAAATTTATTACTTTTTTACAGATTTTCAGTTAAAAAAATTACATCAGCACTTTTACAGGTCATTAATTTTTTTCTCTGTTAATAGCATAGCCTAATATTCAAGTCAAAAGTAAACCCCTGGTTTAGTTTCTTTATACTTAGCTATGGTTGGTTACATTTAGTGATAATTTCATTGTTTGTCTCAAAATGAGATTTCTGATGTTTTTGGTTGTGAACATCATTTGTTCTGATAAACTAAATGCAATACAAACCCTAACAATCTCCGTTCTGAATATTCTTTTCTTTTGTTGGAGAAAGGCGTTAAATTAGGGAGTGTGAAAAATGTCCGTCTATCAGAAGAAAAGTTGGAAGAGGAAAAAATGAGAGAAGGTTTGTGGATTTGCTTTTGCCAGCCTAAACCATAAAACCTGAAAAAAAAAAAAAAAAAAGGGGGAGAATTTTAAAAATATTTTTATTTGCTTAATATTTTTTAATTAATCATACTTGATAAGCAAATGAAATCAGACCAAGAGATCCTAACTTACCTGATAGCAAGAGCCTTATTGTTTAATTTATGCCATGGACACTGGCATTCACAAATTCTTGTATGGAAAAAAAGATTTTTGCAACTTCCCTCGTTTGATAGAGCAAGCTCGGTAAAAAAAAGAATTTCAGACAACTAAAGGCAGTCATTTCTTTTGATTTTCTCCAGAATCAGGATTAGATGCAAAAACTAGCTCTCTAATCTGAGAGACAACCAAATATAAAATGCAAGTAAATTTGGATTAGATGCAATGGGAATTTCCAAACGGAATTTCCCCATTCCTTATTTGACATTTAAAATGGAATTTCCCCGAGATAAAAAATAAAGTATTGTTAAATCCAATGCGTGGCAAGAAATAATTTGTGCTGATGGTGGTTTTATAGAAAATTTAATCAATGAGTTGGAGTCAAAAAATGGATTTTATGAAGTCTTTTTGAATTTCTAAAGACTTTCAATGAAATGCCGATTGAATCACATTCAAAACTGAACAGGAATTACCTTTAATCTAAGTTCACTTCTTGTTGAGATTTAATCAAAATCTAGCTGCCTTTATCAAAAACTAGCAAAAAGGCAAATAAACAGATTCAACCAATTTATAAAAGGTATCTTCTTGCTTTTTCTTTTCAATACAAATTGTTTCTAAAACAGCAGGAACACATTTGCTTCATTAAAAAAGACTCATACTTTTCCTAAAAAGTTCAAAGTGAATGATTTTAGAGTTAAAATACATAGTTTGTCATATGTGTTTATAAATTTATGTGCTGTGCCTTTATGTGGAAATGTTTTTTTCTCTGCCCTCAGGAAAGTCTTGGCAAGTGAGGTAAGAAATGAAAGCAAATAACCTGAGTGGTTTAAAGAAATTTTCACAGTAATTGTCAAATAATTACAACAGCTGAAAATGCTAAATGATTATAATTTGTATACTTTTTCAATTGTTAAATCAAAGATTATTATTAGAAAATGATTTTCTTTTTGTCTGTTTCATTTAACTTTGTATTACGTGTTTAAATTATTAAGAAAAAAAGATTTATTGAAAATGATACTTTTTTCCTTGTTTAGTTTAGAATTTCCTATGCATTTTCAATTCGTCCTTGTTAATTTCTTTGGTGAGCTGATGCTATTTATGATGATGATTCAGGAATGTTTTTTTTTATTCCAAAAATGCAGAAAAAAATTTGCATTTTTTAAAAAATTGTTAATAAAACATAGGTTCTATCATTTGGTTGTAAGGGGGACATCCCTATTGAAAATAGACCTTGCTTGCCTTATAATATTATATATATATATATATATATAATTATTAACTTTGACTTTTAGTTTCATGCCAAAGCAATATTCAGACCAATAATGATTTAATTTATTTTCTGCGTTTTTCATGTTGGTTTGAAATTTAAATTTATATATATATATATATATATATATATAGATAGATAGATATATAGATAGAGAGAGAGAGAGAGAGAGAGAGAGAGAGAGAGAGAGAGAGAGATAAAGAAAGAGAGATTGGTTGCCTTACCATTTAATATTTAAAAATTAGTTTTAGAAAAAAGTTACAAAGTAATCAAAATGTTTGGCTTACCTTAATCCAACAAATTTGCTCCGACCAGGTCTTGTGTAGGATAAACATCGAACAACTAAACTACAGGATTGAGACATGGTGTGCGATTGTGCCATATTAGAAAATTTTCTTCTAATAAATAGAAATGATATTATACCATGTTCTGAAAAAAATAAAAATCTTTTTTCATTGTTTTTCTCATTAACCAAAATATATAAATGAATATACAAGCATTTTGACTTATTTATATTTTCCTTCTAGGAAACAAAGGCTTGCTCTTCTTGTCTGAATCTGTTATATAAATTTTGCTTAAATTTCTAGTCATAATAACACAACAACAGTAACGACAATAAACTCTCTGACGCAACAATAATAATCACAACAAAGTCCTCATATTATGAACATAAAACATGTATTAAAAAGTTAACGGAAACACAGTTACATACAATCAACTCTTTGAAAATATTTAGTTTAGTAATAAAACAGTCACATGTAACAAAACAGTTCAACAAAGTTCTTAGCTCACGTAAACAACATAAACAACTTCTGTACATTATGTTTTTAGTGGTCTCATCTCAATGGCTCTTTTCTCCTTTTCACCTCCACGTCCAGTTCACCTCGGAACGACTTCATTTCTACTAATCCATGTCCGACAACTTCAACAATTCTAACTCAACTCAACAGGTGATAAGCCGCGAGAGTTCTGATCTTCCGTTCTTTTCACTTCCTCCCTCATGGCGTCAGCCCGGTGTCAACACACCATTTCGTAGCTATTCCATTTTCTTTCCTCCCCCCCAAGGGTCAGCACAGCATTCTCTATTTTCTTCTACCATCACCGATACTAACAAATAAAAATAAACCACACGCCCACCTGATCTTTAAGATCACGAATACGACTTTTAAAAATAAACCACAGAATTTTTTAGATGTTGATATTTTGTATTTCCATTAATACATTGACTTCTAAAGATGTGATTCTTTGTCTTTTGTCATTAACCAAAATATATAAATGAATACAAGCATTTTGACTTATTTATATTTTACTTCTAGCAAACACAAGTTTTCTTGTCTGAATCTTTTAGATGTTAATAATTAGTAATATTTAGATTCAGACTTGCATTAATTCATTGACTCGTAAAGATGCAATTCTTTGTCTTTTTTAGATTTATAATTTTATAATTCAACAATTAGCAAAACACTTTGTCTATTCCTATTCATTTGGAGGAACCACTTGTGAATGAAAAATTGACTATTTCTTGGGGGAGAAAATTGAAACTCACATAAAAATCAATGAAAGCCAAAAATGTTCAAGTTCCAATAAGTGTTTTTTTTGTATTTGAAACAAGAAGCCTACAGCTTTGTTTAGATACAATCTGGTAAAAAGAAAACTGTGATTTTGGTGACATCCGGTGTATAAAGATGAAATTGTCAGAAAAAAAAAAACTACATCACTTGCTTTTTTACATTAAACAAATATGCTCAGTGAATGTGTTAATTTTCATAGTTCTATTGATAAGATTTTAGGTAAATTAGCTCTCTGGTTTTCTTTAGGTGTCACTAGTCAATCTGAGGAACCTTCATGTAAATGGGAATAAAAACTTATATTCTTTGTAAATACAAATTCTCAAGTATCATCTGGGAAACATAATTAAAAACACAATGGGAAATTTATTAGAATATTTTTTTATTAAATTCAAAATATAAAAGTATAGGGATTGTTATCAATGGAAGAAAATAAAACCTTTAAAAGCAGTTGGCATTATTTAAAAAAAAATGTCTATAAAATCATAATAATTTTTCTATAACTTTTCCAAAGAGAATTTTTAGGCATCAATTGATTTGTTATCTTAATCATAAAGAAGTGCAATATTTTTATGGCATTCTAGAATTTTTATAACAAAAATGCAGGAAAAATTCCTTTGTTTTTCTTTATAAATAAAATAATTAACTAAACAGATAGCTTTTAATCATCTAGTTGCAACAGGGCCATTTACTTGGAAAAAAAAAAACAGCTATGTTTTGAACTTTCCTAACTTCTTGAAGAAGCATTGTTTCTTTCAAATAGATTTAAATTTTCATTTTTTCAGATGTAACAAATAGTCAATAGGTCGATTTTTATTGCGAAATTAAATTAGGTTAAAGTCTGTTGGCAAAAATATATTTAGAAATAACAGCAGAAAGTGATTCGTTAAGTAAAATTTATGGTCCTCTTGCAGTTTAGGGAACAGATGAATTTGAGCTTTGTACAGGGGAAACACCGGTTGTAACAGAGAAATATAAAATTAAATATTCTGTTTACTTGTCCTTCAGGGGCTTTCGATTTTAAAACGATAGCAAAAGAGACAAATAATCATAGTTTTTTTTTTTTTTTTCTAGTTTAATTAAAGTCATTTTCATTGCTTTAATCAGCCAATCAAATTGCCGATTTACAACCAGTGTTTTTCCCATGTATAAAGTTCAAATTCACCTGTTCCCTAAACTGCAAAAGAGTTCAATTAATTACGATAAAATGGCATTTTTTTTTCTTTCAGATTTTAACAAAAACCGAAAGGTTACTATAAAATCGAAATTATCAAGTATTAACCAGAATAGAGCGGAAAAACGAAATATTTTCTAACGACAAATTTACAAGGATTTTGTTTATTTTAAAGTTATCTATACTTAGAACATGTAAAAGTGAAAGATTTTAACTCCTTATCATTTAAAAATAATTATGATTGATTTAAACTATGTGTCAAAGATTGCCAGAATAAACTACTCGCACTTTGCAGGCACCCGTTACCGTAGGTACGCAGAATGGCTTTTTCCCTACCTCTGTGTGTGTGTGGGTGGGTGACAAGACGAAACACATAAATAGCCATGAAAGTTAAATAAATAAATAAGTAATATGACACAAAATTAAAGTTTATTTGTTGTTTTTACAAACTTAAAATTAAAAAAAAAAAAGGTTTTATTAAAAAGAGAAAAAAATTGGCCGTCTTTTTACTTTTACCGAAAGTGTCACTAAAGAAAATAATGTCAGTTGTCTTAGAGGTTAAATAAATTGGTTTCTTTCATTCTTCCTCTGCTTTAAATTTATTTGTTGAAATAAATATTTTATTATCGAAAATAGTTCATCAAAATGTACATAATGTTTTTTTTCTCATTCAAGTTATATCTTTCAATTTTTACAAATAATTCGGATCGAGCTTCAAATAAATATGGAAAGAAAACTAATAAAACAAAACAATGGGTGTGAAAACTTATAAATACTTTTGTTTATAATAAATGTTATAATAAATGCTTTTTATTTCTATTCTTTCGTTTTGGCTTAAAGAAATCTAAAATATATATTTATTTCAGGATAACTATTTCTTTTTTTAAAAAACTGAAAAAAAAATAAGCTATAATTTAAACTTGTTGAATGTTGAATACTTTTTTCTTTTTTAGTTTTTAAAACTAAATCTAAATAAATTTGAAATTAAAATTAAATTTCGAAATCATCGATTCATAATAACATTTAAAACCAACCTTCAAAGAAATTGAAATTTTCTTTTAAATATATAAATAACCTAAAAATTAACTGCCATGTTAAATTAAATAAATGAGGAGTTTAAATTAAAATCAAAGTTGAAAACTTTTGTTTTTTTAGTATTTACTAACCTTTTGAACCCCGATTTATCAGATTTACAAATTAGTCACTGAAGGGCCATATTAAATAAAAAATATTGGTGTGTCTTTTTTGCCTTGTGTAGTCAGGGCCGATATATTGGCCCTTTAGGGTCGAAAGGGTTAGTTAAAATTAACAAAAATTACATTTTTCTTTAAATCATTTATTTATTGAAATAATAATAAACAAAATATTGAATTATTTCCTATTAATGAAATTTAATTCTTCAACTTATAAAATGAATTAAATTTTGATTACATAAGTCATAAAAACTAAATCGTTTCACACAAAACCTGTGACAGAAAAAAAGAAGAAGAAAGAAACCAAACCTGAAAGATTTCTCATAAAAATAATTCATCTTCCACAAAATTTAACAAAATGATTTTTTAAAAATCAACAAAAAATGAATTTTTTTTTGAAGAGTTATCTTTTTGGCTTAAAATGTTAAAAGATTTTGAAAACGAAATTTAGCAAAAATAATGTATCCACAAATTTCAACTAGAGTTTTTTTTAAAAAATCATAAAACAATAATTATACGTAATTATTAATAAAAAATTAATTAAAATAAATCTTACTTTTAACTTCTTTTTGTTATTGGTGACCAAAGTTGTCTTTTGGGGAAAGACGGAAAAAATCATTTTAATTTAAACGAAGAAACAAAACACTTGTTCGTAAGGTCGGGTTCGGATCGGTACATCATCGCCTTGAAAATTAAATAAACACAAAAGGAGAAATGAATGACAAGGCCTTCAAGAACCACGATTATAACAAAATCTTTGAAATATTGATCTTTCCTCAGGTAAATAACAAAAAAAAATAAATTAGACAGAATTACAGGAGTAAATTAAAAACTAAAACTTACCCCTCGAAATCAGTTTGTTGGAACTCTTTGATTTCTAACAATTATCTCCCTTTAACTTGAAGGAGAAAAGGAAAAAAAAAAACTATTGACTGGTCTTCAGGGCCGTGCTTAGGCCCCCCCGCAGACCCTACAATTGCAGGGAGGCGTAAGCTCCTCAGGGGTCGTAAGCTCCCTTAGGACCACAAGTTCCCTTGGGGCCGCAAGGCTCCTTGGCATCACAGATGTAGGCAAAAGATTACAAAAATAATTGTTGAAGGTGAAGGACGACGCTTATACAAACACCCAAGTAGATGATCCCCCTTAAATCAAAGAGAGTAACTCATTTAGGTGTGTAATATTTTTATATTTGGTCATTTGAATGATAATAACAATTCAAATATTAACTTTCGAAAGAAGTATTTTATTTTATTTGTACATAATAGAGTACAGTCAAATTTTCACTGGCAACATACTCAGCAGGGTATAGGCAAGCGTCTGTCGTTACCGACAATGCTGAGAGAGATTATAACTATGATAGAGATGCACAGTTTGAATCTCTGCGGGACGTGAAAGCCTGCTTGGGTGGTCCCTGCATTGGCCAAGCGCTTCTCTTGCCAAGTAAACTCTCTGTATCAGAGGAAAGGCTGAGCCAGTACGTCTAAGAGGGAATACAGGTGCAGGAGCTGCCACAAGAGAGATCAGTGATCAACTCAAGTGCCTCGATAGGGCCCCACTCCATGTTGGTGGCTGGCCGTTGGCTTTTGTTAGCAAAGCTCATTCGCCCTTTGAAAAAATTTAAAGGAGAACCACCCACCCCTGAACCCCTGAATGGTCCAGTGGAGCGCTGGGCACCAAGCCGGTATTAGTGAGGGGGCATTCACTGCTGACACTGTGAATCCATGAGAGGAAGCTTGATAATTTGTACATTATTCTTTTCTTAGTTTCTCTGTAGTAACTTAAAGCAATAATTCACCAATTTTCATTCTTGCAAAACAACTGGAAATATTAATTATAACAATCTCCACAAAAAAAAAAAAAATCGAATAAAGGGTGGTAATTTTTTCCTCTCTAATTGCTCTTTGTAATGATGATTATTATTTGCGACACAGGAAGTAAATTAATATTTAGATATTTTTCAAGAAATTTCAATCAAATTTTTTTTCTAAAACCTTAATAAAAACCCCAAACCAATTTCTCTTTTTTCAGGCAGACCACAATTTTAATCCAGCATCCTTAAATCTGGCTATATTTGATCCGGGTATATTCTTTATCTTTTAAATTACTCACAGTGTTCTACATAATCTATCTTGCACCCAAACCCTCTTCTTTCCCTCCTTTTTTTTATCCACTAACAACATAACTTTTTAAAAAGCATAATTAACATTTCCTGCCCTATAACTATTTATCTTGCTTCATAAATAGAGAGAAAAAAGACCCAGATAAGAAATTGGCTATAACTTTTTTTTTTATTTAATATATAGTCTGTGGGCCCAAAGAATTTATTTCATTCTAGATTTTTAATTCTGTGACCTACCCTAAGGCTGGAAAAAAATTGTGCAAACAAATGCCAATATTCTACTGAAGATCTTATTATTTTTCCCAAGTGTAGATGTTGCACATTTATAAGAGTTTAAGAATGACAGCACTTGTTTTCATTAAAAACCATTGTTAATGGTAGTGAATATTGCTTAATGAAAAGCTGAATTATAATTGATCAGATTTTGGAACAAAGTTAGCCAAAATTTCACCTTCCAATTTGTGGATTAAGTTTAAATAACATAAATCAATGCAACCAAAATTTGCTTGGGAAAAGTTACAGGGTAAGTCCACTTGGGACAATCAGACTTTTGAATTGTAATCCACAAGTTCGAATCCCAGTTGTTCATTTTACAGTTACATTTTGAGTAACGTGAATGTTCACATTCCCTTCAGCTATTAAAAAAATAATTTAAATAATAATAAAATAATTAAAAAAATAATTTAAATAATAATAAAATAATTAAAAACCTTTTTTTTTAAATATAATAAATAAAATTTTTAAAAGGCTTAAATGATGCGTTTTAAGTGTTTTACTTTTTAAAATTTCATTTATTATACAATGCTCTAGAAGAAGAAAAGTTTATTATTTTCTTAAAGAGTAAATTTTTTTTGATTTTGTAGACAAATTTATTTTTTCAAAAATTATGCCCACTATTTTTACAGGCCATTAAAAGTGATTTTTTTTTTATTGGAAATTATTTTTCAGATAAGGCTTCGAAAGATGAGTATTAATCTTATTGCAGACTATTGTCCTCATCTTGGTAGTTTTCCTTGTTTTTTTCACCACGTTTTGGCCAACTTCACCTCTGGCCATCCACAAGGGCTCTGATGACTACTTGGTAATATTGCTAAGTCAGGATCCAAAGATAGAGGTTGAAATATCGTTGTGTGTGTGTGTGTCTTCTTTTGCCTTAAGTCACCAGGGTCATTATATCAGTTCTTTAGGGCTTAAAGGTTTAATAGTTGTTTACAAGGGCCATTAATTTTCATAGTTCAATTACACGTCATGCCTGTTTAAAAAATGTCGATATCTAGGTTTATCTTAAATCTTTTTTTGATCTAAAAATATTTGTATTTTTTTTAAAATTTTTATTCATTCTTTTTGCTTGATTAATTATTATTTTTGATTAAATAAGTGGAATCAAGCTGATTCCATTGGGAATCTAGCTTTGCCTTTTAAATACTTATCAGCAATGAAAATAGTTAAATTTTCAAGAATGGTTTCACTCTAATTCTTTTTAAGTTCAAATATCATCAAATGCTTTTAGATAAAAATAGAAGATTAGAGTAATTGATTTTATACAAACAGAAGAATCAATGTCGAGAGATTAGGATTGAATTAGTTCAATCATTTTCCATGATAGAAGCTGTATCTATTAAAGTGAGATTATTGGCGTGTGTGTGTGTGTGTGTTGAATAATCTCTACAAAACTAATTTGTTAATTTTGGATCTACACACTTGAACTTTGATATATGAGGAATACTTTTTAATCTGTTTTGAGCCCAAAATTTTGCTGCTAAAGGGTCAAAATTGAAAGACAGGACCATCGCTGTCTCTACCAAACTACTCTGCTGATTTTGGGTCAAGAAACTTGAAACTACATATATATAGTAGTCAGACCTGGGAAACACTTTCTAATTGGTCTTGAGCTGGTAAAATAGCTGTTAAGGGGGTGAAAATTTAGAATAATAAAAAAGTACAAGTATTATTTTTTGTCTTGTTTTAAGAATACTTTCAATAAATCATTACATGTACTGTAAGGGATGTGAGAACATATCAAAATATTTGAGGGCTGCAGAGGCTTGATTATTTTTCAAACTAAATTTATGGGTTTGTATTGAAAAGAATTGATTCCATTGGAGAAGGTATTAAAAGATAATAACACCAGTGATTTTAATGGTGAATAATATTTTTAAAAAATAGCAATATAATTATTTGTATGAAAAGACTTGATTCCTTTGAAGAAGGTATTAAAAGATAAATGAATGATATTTAGCAAGAGGGT
>JAUZSX010296959.1:0-13510 GCA_034780655.1 Idiosepius hallami
AGCTTTTTTATTTTTTTTTTTTTTTTTTTTTTTTTTTAAAGAATCCACTAATTCAATTTGTGAGAAACAACAATGAAATAAATAAGTTAAAATCTATTCAATAATCTCAGTTTGGTATCAACTGATATGATAGCCTTTCATTTTTGTTTTTAGCGAAATAAAAATCAGAAACTTGAAATTCTAGACTTTTTTTGATAAAATTTTATTTATTACGTTTTCTTTGAAATAAAGACAATGGATCGAGAGAGATATACATAGACAGAGAGAGAGGCAGACAGACAGACAGAGACAGAGAGACACAGAGAGAGGTACAGATTGCGAGAGAGAGACATAGACAGACAGAGAGAGAGAGACAGACAGACAGAGAGACACGGAGAGAGAGGTACAGATTAAGACAGAGAGATAGAGACATACAGAGAGAGACAGACAGACAGACACAGAGAGACAGAGAGGGATACAGATTGAGAGAGAGGGAGAGGGAGAGAGACAAAGGGAGGGAGGTCGTTCGTTCGTTCACTGTGTGTTTGTTTCTATTCTAAATTTTAATTTATTTTATTAATAAATCAAACCTAAAAATATCAGTGATTAATAAATACTTTTGAAGGTCAATTAAATGGAACTAACAGACACAACAACAACAACAACACACCAACCAGGTACTCAGAGCACCCAGAAGTGACTTGTTGTCACTCTGATTCCAATGGAAGCCACCGGTTCCAGGTGTGCAAGCGCTTAGGAATCGGTTAGAGGTCTCAAAAAATAATGAATCATCGAAATGTTTTTAATATTTTTTATCTTTAAATAATTTTTTCTTTTTGAAATTTTTAATTGGAATTTAGATTGGTTTGTTTGTTTTACGGCATATCAACCTTTTTAGGTTATTCAACCCTAAAGGGCCGATATATCAGCCCTGACAACCAACATAAGGCAAAAGAAGACACACCAATATTTTGGTTTTAATATGTTCCTCTAACGACTCTGAGTGCCTACTTAGTAATTTTGATAAGTTGGGGTTCAAAAGAATAATGCCAGGATGGATGTTTGTATAATTCAATGTGATGATGATTTTCTAGTCGATTCTAATAATGAAATAATTAGAATTATTCCTTTGGGAGCGTGCGCAACCAACCCCCGTGATTGCGGGGTCTGCGGGGGTACTAAGCACGGCCCTGATAATAATAATAATAATAAATAAAACAAGCTGTTCCTGCACACCCCTCCGTCCATTTATCATTTACACCAATCTGAACACCCCTATTCTGAATTAATATATTTACAAGACATGAATTATATTTATTTGCGTAAAAAGAATTTTACACATAATTGGCACACGGCCGATATTTGGTGGGGGGAGAGGGGAATAGTCGGGCTGGTCTTACACTTAGATTTTTGCCTTAACTAGACTCTTTCATGGTCCATTTACTTCTTATAAACAATAAATACACATATCCATCGCCACAACATACTTCAATCCCCAAAACACCACATTTACTCAATGGACTAATCCTACTTAAAATATCCCCAGTAATGATAATGATTTATATACAATTGATGATTGGAAGATTACAGGACATGAATAGAACCTTTCCCCCCTTCAAAAACAGTAAATAAGGACAACTATTTAAAGAATATACTTGATTCTCCCATAACAGTTTCATTTTAACTTTTAAGATACGTTGGAGAAAAAAAAAGAAAAAGGCATTTTGTGAATAGCAAATTAAAACCATTGAGGAATAATACAAAAAAAAGCCATGTCTTCTTCTTCTCCATTGTTTGGTCCTCACGATTCTTGTCCAATTTGTTTTGTCGATCAAATGGAGACGCCAAAAGCCTTACAGTGTCTTCATTCGTTCTGCGAGAAATGCTTACAGACATACATTTCCTCGAATGCCAAGCAAGATTCCGAGGGTTGGTATATTCATTGCCCCGTTTGTCGAAGTATCTCTCTTCCCCTTTACAGGGAACATCCCATTGAGAACGGAGCTGCTGCTTTTCCAACTAATTTCTACATAAACTGCAAGAGAACATCACTGGCGCCCTCTCGGAGCCCGAGACACAAGAACGAAGAGCAGCGTAGCGACGCTAAAATCTGCAGTCTCTGTAATGATATCGATCAAAAATCCGAATGGATCTGTCTCCCTTGTAAAAAGGCCGTTTGTCGTGAATGCGTCTTTGAACATGAGAAAGATGGCAACGTCAGGCACGAATTACACAGACTTCGCGATATTCTGGCAAAACTTTCGATTACCGGCAACGATCCAGCTATCTGTCCCGATCATGTAGGGAACCCAATGTCTTTATACTGCGTGACCTGCTTCGCTAATATATGCAGGGACTGCTTGATAGACACTCACTACGATTGCACGGTTTGTTTCCTACGACAAGACGGTGAGCAATTAATGATTGACTTTGATAATAAAACCAAACGATTCTCCCAAATCGGCGTCAGTGTGTGGCACTGGTCAACTCGAATGGGGAAACATCGGGATGATATTGCTCGTAAAGTGACCAACACAGTTGACGACATCATTGCATCTCTAGAACAAAAGAAAAGGCGAATTTTAAACCGGTTGGATTCTCTGTATAAATCTCAACAGGAGTTTTTAAACCGTTTCCGTGTAGAAACGACGAATAACCTGGCCGACTTAAATGAGCATCTGAAACTTATCGAATGTGCCAGGAGAACCGACAGCGACTTTTGTCTATTGTCTAGGGGGGATAACTGTGAATGGGTGCCAACCAGGATTGGAGAACCTGATACGAGCCAATTGAACTTGGAGTTGAATTTCCAAGCCAATGTGACTTTTTTGCGTGCTGCACAGAATCTGTTTGATTTTAATCTTGGAACTGTAACTCTCGACCCTGGCCATTGGCCTGACCCGCAACGTTTTTCTTCTCCGGGTGAAACTCTTCAGGAATGGTTATCTTTTTATGGCAATCGACTGTTGGGCAATTTCAGTCTACCTTCGAGTTATAACGAATCTAATCTGTTGAGTTTAATTTTAAATAAATCAATAATTCTGGCTGATGCTGAAGAATCTTGGTTAAGAAAATTCTCTTTAGACGGCGTCCAACTCGGAAAAACGAATCTAAAATCCGTAATTGGCGGCTTTTGTTTTGCGACCAATAACCGAATAATCGTGACGTTGCCCTCTGTTCGTCAAATGAAAGTTTTGAATCTGAATGATTTTCTAATTCTCGATATCCGCAAAACACTTCGGCCTTACCGGGCCGTTGCAGCCACGACCAATTCGTTCCTTCTGTGTTTCGCACCGATGTTCTCTTGTGTTGACATACTCTCCCTAAGCAATGGTTTCGAACTGATAAAATCAGTTAATATCTCCAGTGTTCACCTTCCAGATCCAAATGGATGTACGTCCCTTGCAATCAGTGCCAACAAAAATATCTTGATTGTCGACTCCATTCAAAATCGCCTTCTTTGTTTCGACACAAAAGGAAATTTTAAATTTGTCTACGAAGGACCAGAAACTCTAACGGCCGTTTGTACGGATAACAATTATATTTATTTTCTGGACGCCAGTTGTAATACAATATTTCGTTTGAATTTTGAAGGGCAATTGGATTGTGCTTTGATTACGGCTGAAGATGGCCTGGACAATCCAATCTCACTTAATGTCGATGACGATAAACATTTAGTTGTCGTCCAAGCAACAACACCCAAGTCTGTTCTTACATTTAAAATCTAAGCTTTTTTTTTTTTGCTTTTTTTAATAATTTTAAGTTCAAACCTGTTCTGGATTTTCAACATCGAAGAAAATGCTTTGATTTTTATTCAATTTATTATTCTTCAGTGAGTATAAATCACATTTCTTGGAGGGGTGAAGGCTTTTTTTGTCTCTCTCTGTCTCTCTCTCTGTCTCTCTCTCTCTCTCTCTGTGGGTCTCTGTCTGTGTGTGTGTGGGTGGGTCTCCCTCTGTGTGTCTCTCTCTCTCTCTCTCTCTCCGCTCCCTTCCACTTTCTTACACTTTTTGCTTCTCGGCAAAAGTAAACTAAATAAGTCTCTCCAAGTATTCGGTAATGAAGAAGGCAGAACCCAACAAGACAACTAAGTTCAGAATTCTATTCAATTAGATCAATGGCGATATAATGTATATAAGGTTATAAAACCGTATATACTTGATCCAGCGTAGACACGGCTAATTACTTACTTGGTCAATTTTCTAAGCTTTTTGGTCGGATCCTCACAGAGGCAAGAAATTGAGCCACCAAAGAAGTCCACTCAATCATTGAGGTCTTTAACTTTAAATATAGACAACTCTTTTTTTTCTTTTCCCATAAAGCTGATATCCTTAGTTTACTGCAACGCTGACAGCAGAAGGCTAAGAAAGGAACGATTATACTTCAATACCTTAAAAAATGGCATTGTGCCAAACTTGGTTGGTGCTGCTGCTCACATGATGCTGATAGGAATCAATCTGTTGATCTATCCTTGTATGAATTTTCAGTTAGTGCTCGATATTGGCGATAGAGCGTGTATAGTTAAAAAATAAATAAAATAAAAGGTAAAATCCAAACGTGAAACTGAAACTCACAGTAACCAGCAACCACCGTTATTCCAGGTTTTGGATTTTACCTTATATATATATAATATATATATATATAAAGATAGGAAAATAAATTCCGACAATATATGATAGAAAATTATTAGAAAAAACAAAAAAAATGTATATTAGTGCCAACGCGTTTCGGATTTTGTCCTTCTTCAGGACATCATTATTACATATTATATTTATATATTATATACTTCAATACCGATATCAACATCCGCTTCCCTTGTCATAATCTTTAATTTTTATTTGATCTTAAATTGGCAATGAATTCTAATGTATATTCCCCTAAACATGTTTTTTTCTCTTGACGGTTGCTGACTTTATTTTCAACAAGAAATATATCTTTAAACACTAAATATATCTTTAAACACTAAAGAACCGATATATCGGCCCTGACGACTTAAGGCAAAAGACAGACACACACTCTCTCTCACTCACACACACACAAAACGATATTTTAACAGCCACGTTAGGACTCTGACTCAGCAATATTACCAAGTAGTTACTCAGAGATCTGTTCTACCAAAGAACCGTATTAGTTGAAATATCAGTGTGTCTTTTTTGCCTTTGGTCACTAAGGCCGAAATATCGGGCTTTTAGGGTCGATAGTTAAAATATGTCAATTTATTTTATGTGGGGTTGTTTAAGCGGGCGAGCAAGCGTTAACCCCTCTCCCTTCCCCAACAAAAAATGATGGGAACTTACTCTGTCTAAATGTCCAACCAAAAGCACCTGCAAACCTTATTAGATTTTCTTAATCAATTTCAGTTGAATTCAGAGTAGAAAAAAAAAAATACAAAGGAAGAAGAAAAAAAAAGGGGGAAAGAAAATCCTATTCTCAGTTTCTCTCGGCTTTTTTTTTTTTTTTTTTTTACTTTCCGGTGTTTAAGGAATCAACACAAAAAATATTTAATCTTTTGGATGCTTAAGAGGCCGATATATCGGCCCTGACAACATGAGGCAAAAGAAGACATGCCAAAATTTTGACTTTAATGTTATTCTAATATATCGACTCTGAGTGACTACTTGGTAATTTTGATAAGTCAGGGCTTAAAGGTATAAAAAAAAATATATAAAGTTTTTCAAATCACTATCTTCTTCTACCAACAAGAATGTCCAACTCCATGGTTTCGTCCGCCATATTTAGATATGGCAACCTCTCCCGCCCCCCCCCCAAAAAAAAGTTTGTATTCCATCCTTAATCCTTTGTACCCCGACTTATCAAAATTACCAAGTAGTCACTCAGTCGTTATATTAGAGGAACGTATTAAATCCAAAATATCTGTGCGTCTTCTTTTGCCTTAGGTTGTCGGGGCCGATATATCTGCCTCCTAGGGTCCAAACGGTTAAACAGAAAGAGCATCGATTTGTTGCAAATCCTTGTAGCGTCGAGTTCACTTGGTCCTTTGTCCTTTCTATTTTTGCTTCATGTTCTGTTCCTATAGAATTCAATTTTGAGCCAATACAGCTTCAGTTATCTAGCGATTTCTTTCCCCCATACACACAGTGCCCATGCTTAGCTACATGGCAGCCCCGACGCAAAATTCACCTTGCGGCCTCTTTACTCTAAAAGTGGCAACTTGCACCCCCTTAACATACTGGAGGCTTCCATCAAAGACTGTATACCAGGCCGCCTGAAGAGGCACACGGGTGCTGAAACCCATAGGGTCGTGGCCAAATACCTACCTAATATATATATACATACATACACACACACTCACACACACTAGTTAAGTGTTGACTCCGTGTCTACACTTAACTAGCATACACGCTCTATCACTGATATTGAACACTCTAACTGTAATTTTAAGCAACCTTATTACTTAGAATAATATATATATATATATATATATATATACATATACATATACATATACATATACATATACATATACATATACATATATATATATATATATACACACACGCTCTATCACTGATATTGAGCACTCTATAATTTTAAGCAACCTTATCACTTAAAATAGGGGGGAGAAACCAACAGTGGTGGATTGATAGATGTATATTTCAACATGCGAGGATGATTTTCTAGTTAATGATAATAATTTTTTTGCATTACAAAAGATATGTGAAGGAGCCTTGCAGCCTCCTCCCTGCAATTGCGGGGGGGGGGGCTAAGCGGCCCAGTCCATACGGATATCTAACAACTTTAACAGGTGAGGATTCCATGGAGAAGTGACCCTAACCAGTAGCTGTCATAAGAGTGTTTCTGCGTCATGTCATTTGTTAGCTCAGCAGAACACTAAAGAAACAAACAACACTAGTTCTTCAAGGACGTCTATTGTACAAATAAAACTCACAACGCTAGTGACTGGCTGACTCTCGCTAGATTCACAGCATTAAGTAGCCAAGCTATGTAAATAGTGATACTAGAGAGCAATATACCCAGTAAAGCGATGTCTCGTTCAAACTCTATAAACTGACCTGACCTTGTGTGTCGGTCTGAAGAACGGTCATTTTAAACTATTTTGCAAATTTTGGGTCTAAGGCCTGAATCTTAATATATGGGATATTCAGACACTTGGAACAAATTCTGTTTGGTTTTGAATCTGGGAAATAGTTGCTAAGGGGGTAAAGTTTGGATCGTTGGAGACCCTAGAGATGGGGGCTGCAATACATTACATTGGTTATTAGTATCACCGCAGTTTATGACATTTTCGGTTTTTGAATAAATTACATAAGTTTTCTTTGGGGGGAAAAAATGAAATTACAAAGAGCAATAAAACTAGCATCAAAGGGACCCCTCCCCCAAAACTAAAGTTATTCATTAAAATCTTTAAAGGGTACTTAATTTCCTGATTTTGGGGAAGTCTACTTGGGTCAGTGAATAGGCAGACGGACTTCGGTTATCATAATACGTGACTTCGAATCCCAGTTGTTTCGTTTGCACTCATATTTATGCTAATACCTTTGGGAAAGGTATAAATACCCACTTATTGGATCTTTTGCAGAAGACCCTCGCCACCCAATTACTCCAAAAAAGCAAAAGTGTGTTTTATTAACCCTAACCCTAAGCCACTTGAGACGAGAGCAACAGTATGTTCATTTTTTAATGTTTTATTAATTAATACACAATGATTCTTTCAAAGGTATTGCCTCCTATTTATTAATTTTTTTTTTATTCTATCCAAACGGATCTAAGGAGATTGCAAATTGCATAGTTATGATGACTTAACTTATGCATTTATCATCGGAAAGTTTAATCTCATGCAGATATTGATGGTGCATGACTACAAAAGCAACTCCTGCTATGCACATGCGGAGAGAAGAAAAATTTGAATCCACCGATACCTGTTGACTGCTTACAAAGCTGATGCAGTTCATCTCAGCACAGTTAGATGAGTTCGTTGATTTAACAGGGACAGAGAGCCCTCCAAATGTAATAAGGGATTGCTTCATTCATCCCTGGCAAAAGTGCATTGAGAATGGTGTGGACTATGTAAAAAATAAATTCTGGAGCACAAAAGATCACTCGTTTTAATGGTACCACTCCCATCTTTGTAGCTCTTCACTTTTTCAAAATAATTAAAAAAATATATATGGTGTTTTATCCTTTGTTGTTGACTTAAGGCAAAAGAAGACAAACCAATATTTTGGGCTTCTAATAGAACGGTTCTGATGGGCTAGTTGGTAATCGTGCAAAGTCAGGATCCAAAGCAAAAATTGATGGCATTACTTTTGGAACTTGCCTCGTAGTAAATTCATTAAAGATGCTTTATGAAATTTACAGACTTCTGTTCAAAAATAAAGAAATAACAAAACTTTTTATTTTGGAATTATCCTTTGAACCCTGACTTATCAAAATTACGAAGTAGCCACTCAGAGTCGTTATATTAGAGGAACATATTGAACATTTGAACCCTGTCTTATCAAAATTACCAAGTAGTCACTCGTTTGTTATATTAGAACATATTTATCAAAATAACCAATTAGTCACTCAGAGTCATTATATTAGAGGAATACATCAAAGCCACAATATTAGTGTGTCTTCTTTTGCTTTGTGTTGTCAGGGCCGATATATCGGCCTCTTAGGGTCCAAAGGTTTAAAGAAATGACAAAAACAACAAAAAGTTTTGATGTTTGAAAAAAAGAAATTAAAAATTGATATTTTTTGTTTATTAATGTTTTTTCAGTTACAAATGGACGACAAGACGATGGGGAGGGAGAAAGGCAAAGAGAGATAGAGGAAGGGAGAAAGGCAAAGAGAGATAGAGGGAGGGAGAAAGGCAAAGAGAGATAGAGGAAGGGGGTAGACAAGAGAAAAAAAAAGACAAAAGAAAGGGTTTTTTAAAAAAAAAAAAAACATTCTTCATCAGTCACGAGGGGGGGGGTGACTGATGAAGAATGATTTTTTTTTAGTTCCCTTCATACACATTTGTTAAAAAAATTGTTTTTTTTTCATAAATGCATTTTCAAAACAAGAAGGGAGAAAAAGGCAAAAATAAAGAAATTTAATTTGAAAAATGGTTAAAATAAAAGACAGAAAAAAAAATTAATAATAATAATATAATAATTAATAATAAAATTAAAAGACAAAAAAAAAAAAGGTTGGTGGCTTTAAATGGAAACAGGTTTTTCTTCTTTTTTTTTTTTTTAGAAATTATTCAGAAAATTATTATTTAGGAGTTGCACTGATGATTTCTAATCATGAAATAAATCTATAGGCAAGTTTCCAAATTATTTGTTATCTAAATAAGTTAATATGGGGATTTCTTATGTGTATATATATATATATATATATCTCAGTCAGGTAGTTTTTGTCTGTCAAGATGCTGCTATCATCAAATATATATATATATGAATGACTCTGCTGGTTTCTATGTATGAGGGTTATCAAACCACGTATGGTTGATAACACACAATCGGTGCAAGTGATTGCCACTGACTACATGAACAACAGACATCAGGTTTTTTCCTTCTCCTAGATGCCTGTCTAGCCAAAGACTAATGGTGCATTTAACCAGTGGGTTTAACAGCACCCCTAGATACTAACCTGTGTATTTCCTGCCCTCCCCTCCCTATATATATATATTATTATTATTCTAAATAATAAGGTTGCTTAAAATTATAGTTAGAGTGCTCAATATCAGTGATAGAGTGTGTATATTAGTTAAGTGTAGACACGGAGTCAATGGGAGTTGACAATTTATATATATTTTTATATAGTTTGATTTCTTTTAAGAATGAGAGAGGTATACAGTTATAAAAACTTTTTATATGTTTTATAAATGTTTTTTTTTTGTTTTATTAACCACTTCTAAATAAGCACATTTTTAAAATTTAGGTTTATTTGAATGATTTATTTTATAAATTTAATACACTATTAAAACTCTAATCGCATTTGAACGGGTTCTACATCCGGTTTTGAATTTATGCGCATGGTTATATTTCCAGAATAAAATATGGAATTGAACTGTAAACACTGGTATTCTTAAATGGTAACCCATCTAACTATTGGCCAGGCTCGACGTTGCTTAACTTCAGTGATCTGACAGGAAACTGGTGTCTCCAATGCAACTTGACTATATAAATAATTTTAGTACTTTAGAAGTGGTGATTCTTGATTAAAAATATTTTTTTTAAACACAAAGAAGATACGAAGAATTGTTTTTGAATTAAAAATAAACAAGTAAATAAATAACGGAGAAGCATTTTTTAAAATTAAAAAAATAATTCATTTTAAACACGAAGCATTTTTGAAAAAAAAATTTTGGCAAGTCCCTGGCACTGGGCAATACTTCTTGTTTATATTACTAATGGCAAATAATTCAAATGGAGAGCAAAAAAATGGATTTTAAAGGAGCATTTGAAGTATGAAAATGTTGAAACAGTATGAACAACATTGTGTGAAAAATATTGCAATGTTCAAGGAGGACACTTTGAGCAGTTAAGGGATTAAACAGTTTCTATCTAAGATTATTTTAGAATTTTTGAAATTTAAAAAACTTATTTTTTTAATTTTTTTTACTTTTCATAACTGCATACCTACTTTTGGCTTATGCTGTATAATTAGTTTCTTTGTTTCTTGGCTTATTAAGCTCTCACATAAATTAAAAAAAATGGTTGCATATTAACTTATAGCATGAACACTGGCTTTTAATGATTAGAGCTCTAAAACTTAAGTGCTCATCAAATTATCTTATTCAGAGTGGGAGTTTTTATAGAGATTTTTTTCCCTAATGTTTAAATCATGGTTAAATGATGTTCTTCAAGCTAAAGATGTTTACTACAACAAAAAAGAAATTAATTTTGGACATGGATTTTTTTTTCTTTTAAATTCTGTAGGACTGAAGCAATATTTTTAAAGATTAGAAGCGACTAAATATTCATTTCAATGCAGTTAAGCAGAAACAGATTTTTTTCAATTATGCATCTGTGTGTGTATGTGTGCATGTGAGAGAGAGGGTTTTTGTTTATTAGTTTTTCTTTTTATCATCTGTTTATTTCCTGTGCAGGTGCAAGTGTTGCATATTTCAGATGGAAATATTTGGAGGGAGGATGTGGTATTAATATTGTGTTTCGCTTTTTTTTTTCTTTTTTTTTTTATAGACAATTTCCTTTTACTTTTTATTTATTGGGAAAAAAAGAAGGAAAGGAGGAGAAAGAGAAGAATTTGTAGTAATGAATGTAGATGGTAGAGGATAGAAGGTGGTATGGAATTGTGCGATGGAAAAAGGGTGATAATAAAAAAAAAGGATGAAAAATAAATAGGAACAAAGAAAAAGAAGTATTATGGAGCAGGAAAAGTGATAGCAGTTATCAAACTGATCAAACATAAGTAGTCAAATGAATGAAAAAAAAAAAAAAACAACAAAAATAAATCAAAAATAGGGAGAAGCAAGGGAGGTAAGGCAGGATGGCAAGGGAGGTAAGGCAGGATGGTAAGAAAGAAGGAAGAATGGAACAGAGATAAGAAAAAATGGATTTAAAGTGGAGATGGATGGAAGCTGAGAAATAAGTCTTTAAAAGAAAAAGTGATGAAAAGTATTAAAACAGAAAAAAAAGGAGCAATGACAAGGAAGAAGTTGTGGGGATATGAATTTTTAAAAGGGAATGAATAAGTAAAAGGAGTAAAATGAAGTTGGGGATAGTGGAAACATGTAAAGGTATAAGTGCAGACAGGGCCGTGCTTAGCGCTCCTGCAGACCTCACAATTGCGGAGGGGGGGGCTACAAGCTCCATAGGCTCCTTGGCTTCATAGATCTCTTGTGATTAAAATAATTTTTCAAATTAATTATTTGAATTAAATAAAAAAAATCATAATCACACTTGAAATGTACACCTATCAATCCATCTCTCTGTGTATCTCTCTTTCTCTCTAAATATATATTTGTATATGTATGTATGTATGATCTTGATCAAATGTTCCTGTATTTTGAGGGGGAGTAAATTACCATTTTAAGGAAAAGGGGGGCCGCAAGACGCATTCTGCAATGCGGCTGTAAGGTGGCTAAGCACAACACTGAGTGGAGAGAACAAAATGGAGAGAAGTATTACACAAGAATTTCCGAAATAAAATTAAAGATAAATAATAATAATAAAAAAAATAATAATAGATAAATGATAATATAAGTATAATAAATAAAAGATAGGTGGCGTTGGTGGAGCATTGGTAAAAGCTTGGGCTCTGTAATCGTATTACGCAAGTTCAAATCCCAGTCGAAACGATTACATTCACTTTAGTTGCCTTGGGCAGATAAGGCTCGTTAACTCAGGAGAGAAACTCATCTAGGTGAAGGGTAAGACTGAATTAAAAAATCCAAGGTATATAGAGCATGTAAAAATGGCCTTGTGCCTAACTTGGTTTGGTATTCTACCAAGTAAATATGATATGATAAATAAAAGATAAAAAATAACAATGATTGATAAATAAAATAAAGAAAATAATAATAAAGATAAAAAATAATCAGTAAAGATGGAAAATGATGAGTGTAGAACAAAAATGGAAGAGAAGTATCATCCATACATTTTCAAAGGAGATAAGTAATAATAAACAAAAATAAAATATTATTAATTAATATTAATAGATATATTATTACAATAAAATTGACCTCATGTATCTGTCTGAGGAATTGTCTCTACCAAACAACTTTGCCAATTTTTTTAGAGATATGAAATTTGATATATAAGGGTATTTGGGCAGCAACGGTGGAGCATTGGTAAAAGCTTGGGCTCTGGAATCGTATTACGTGAGTTCAAATCCCAGCCAAAACCATTACTTTCACTTTATCAGCCTCGAGCAGATGGGGCTTGTTAACTCGGGAGAGCAGCTCATCTAGGTGAAGGGAAACACCGAATGTAAAAAGCCCGGGTAAGAGCATGTAAAAATGGCCTTTTGCCAAACTTGGGTAGGTGCTCACCAAGTAAATATAATATAGGGTATTTGGATCAGTGCAACAAATCAGAATTGGGCTTGATCTGGAAAAATAGCTTCTAAAAAGTCAAACTAAAAAAAATTTGATCGTGGTCTTAGCGTATGATGTGCTACAATGGTCATAGTTGGAGTGTCAACACAACTGCAGTTTACTAAGATAATTTTCAGCTTTCAAGAAATGGCTGCGGTTTTCTTAGAAAGAAAAAAAATGTTGGAATTCCAAAAATAAAAGCAGATGAAAATGAGAACAAAAGGAGCATCAAAGCAACCCCATCCAAGCAAGGTGAGCAATACTTCTAGAAATAAAGATAAGAATGGAAAGGGATAAGTGCGAACAAAAATGGAAGGAAGTATAGTAAATGCATCCAGTGCCATGCTTAGCCATTTAGTGGCCCCGTCGCGGAATGTGCCTTGTGGCCTCTTTACCCTAAAAAAGCAAGTTTTTCCCCTTAACATACTGGAGCCTTCGACTATATATATATATATATATTATATTTACTTGGTGAGCACAAACCCAAGTTTGGCACAAGGCCATTTTACGTGCTCT
>JAUZSX010296970.1:0-13509 GCA_034780655.1 Idiosepius hallami
TATATATGTTGTATTGTCATTATTATTATTATGGTATTATTATTATTACTATTATTATTATTATTATTATTATTATTATTATTATTATTATCAATAGGAGAAAAGTGATATTAATCATGATAATATCAATATAAATATCAAAATTAAAAATAATGGTAAATATTATGATGATAATTGGAAGAAAATACTACAAATGGTAATGTTCGAAAAGGAGATTGTAGTCACTGACTACACGAGACGCTATAGCATAAGAGGAAACTTATTTTCACTGTGCCATTAGGAATCGCTGCCAGGCATTGGCAGAACTTGGATTCTACTATAACTGGGTGTCTGGACGATAGAATGAAATCTCGAAGAGGCAAAGGACTATACAGTCTCTGACTGGAATGGATCTTTACCTACTTCGACATACGAGGAGACTTGTTGTCACTTTGAGCTTGGTGAAAACCACTACTTAAGAGCACTGAGAAGGACTGGTTTAAGGACTCAAATAACACTAATTATAATAATAGATGAATCCTAACTCTAACAATAAAGATGATATTAAGAATAAATAATAAGAATAAGTAAAAAGAAAACAATAAAATAACAAGAAGAAGAAGAAGAAAACGAAAAACAGATAAAGAAGGCCTATTATAAAGATATTAATAATGAAAAAAATAAAGAAGAAGAAGAAAAAGAAGAAGAAGAAGAAGAAGAAGAAGAAGAAGAAGAAGAGATAGGAATAAGTAAATCAGATTCTGTGGGTAAAGAAGGACAATCTTCTTCTCACTTGACCCTGGTCAGATTTGAAAATGGTCTTTTCCATAAGCAGGAGAAATACAGAGTCTTCGAGTCGACAACAAGATTGAGGCCTTGTGATAGATCACCAGGGCTGTGGCAGTTTGCTGACACCTTTTCCGTGAAAATAGGAAATGCCTCATCGCTCTATTACCCGGTCTAAGGCGACCAGGTTCACCAGTGTCAACAGAAATATCTCTTAGAAACGCGCAAATAAAGGTCCTTGAATTGCCCCCTTTCAAATACCCCTGATACGGTAGAAAGTGGACAGAAAGGTTGATGATATAATTTACCAATAGTTTTCGAGAAAAAAAGAAGGCTTTCATCCAGGGGCGCTGAATGAATTTAGAAATATTGGGTATATGGTGTGCTGAGACCGACCGATAATAACAGATTATACGCAGCGATTCTTAAACGTGTAAATATTTTGGTTGAAAGGTGTCATAAGTTCTAACCCAAATCTTCTAATCGGAAGGCGACGGTTCAACTAAAACAAAAACAAAAAAATAAAACAAAATAAAATAAAAGGAAAAATAAAACGATGTATTTCGATTAAAAGAAATCAAATACTTTTGATAAACTGAAAGAAAAAATTATTTTCGGACCAAAAATTTAGTGACTTTTTATACTAATATTTTAATCTCTCTGTTGTAGGTATTGGCGGTATCTACGACACCAACCCCTGTCAAGGACGTGCGTCATTAGCAGAGATTGTTCATTAAATTCCTCTATGCAAAAAATTAAACCACACAACATTCATCGGTATCTTTCAAATTTTTGTGAACCCTATAGACTTGATGTTAGCACAGTTAGTTGATAGACGCGAAAATAGACTGCTTTGTTCATAGCTAGCAAAAGTGCATTGAGAAGAGTGAGAATGTAGATGACTGTGGAAAAATGAATTTTTGAGCACAAGAGTTCACCTATTTTAATGTTACCACTCCCATCGTAGTAGCTTTCTAACTCCTAAAAATAGCTTTAAAAAATTGAAAGCATCACTTTTTCGAAGTCTTTCTTATAATACTAGGGTACCTACACATAAAGATGGAACAGTCGGCATGAAAACATTTAAAAGCAAAATTTTATACG
Organism: Idiosepius hallami; assembly: GCA_034780655.1. NCBI lineage: Eukaryota > Metazoa > Mollusca > Cephalopoda > Idiosepiidae > Idiosepius > Idiosepius hallami. The sequence goes on from JAUZSX010296970.1 coordinate 1,870, forward strand.
CATAATCAGCCTTATTATTAGATTGTTCTCCATGCCATTGGAACAAGGCCCTCCTCTGCCAATGGTCCGTGTGGTGGCTGCAGGTTCACCAGTCTCTCCACATTATAAGCAAACGCATGCAGGCGTTCTCTCGAAAGGGAACACATCCTACAATCGGGTCTAGGATCGGCCTCTACGAAGCACGATCTACCAGTCGCACTGCGGCGGTTAATCATCTGAGGGACCACAGGGACCAAGACGGAGGACAGTCACACACGACCACGAGTGACCGCCGATAATGATTATTGTTAGGAACTTATGAATTTGATTTGAGCTGATCTTATCATTTTCATTATAATTTCTATTATAAACTGAGAATACATTTAAATACAATATACAAATAAAAAAAGCAACCAGGCTTCAGAAAATCTAGAAAATGGCTAAATCAATCATGATTATCAGCCTTATTATTCAAAGAACAACAGTTGTATTCCATTTCTGTAATAACTGAGAAATATTTTAATAAATAATAAGTTTTTAATCTTAAATACATTCATAAATTTTACTAGCAATGCCATTTGAAGTATTCACCATGGTTCCAGTACCTTGATGAACTTTTTCCGTCTCGGGGTTTTACCTGTCAATATTAAATCAGTTTCATAGTCAAATTAATGCTAAATATGAATACTTGCCAATGGAAAAAGAAACGACCGCAGTTGCAATAAGAAAGCTTTTCAACCTTAAACAACACAGTAAGAAAATAATGTTTCATTTAATTATTGAAACTAATCATTGGCCATCGCACAGGTGCGTTACGAACATTAATTTGAGAAAATCGGAGTTTGTTGCTCCTGCGTGGGGCCTCTGTCGAAAAGTTTAAACACTTGGTTGCAAATTCAATATTAGTTTTGCAATAGTTGTGAAACTAACAAAACAAAATCGAATTTGTTCCAATGCGTTTGCATTTATGTTTTATTTGTGCGTTAAATAAGTTGCAGGATTATGTTATGTATTATGTTCACTTTTATTTGTGAGATGAGGATTGATAATTTAGGAATTAACTTTATTATTTTGACTTTTGTACTAATCTCGGTAGTCTTTGATGTTTATACACTACGATTCGGTCTTGATATGGTTAAAACGCCTGAAGACGGCCGGTGGTAAAACTAGTCCGAAGCGTAGTTTAGAAAGATCAAAAACTACCAAGATGAGGACAAAAATTCCGAATAATAAAGTTTATTCCTAAAGGTTTATAAATTCAAAAATTGATGCTGCACAAAATTCAAATTTATAGATGCGATTTACAAACTATGATAAACTAGTATTCTAAAAAGAAAGTTTTTTTTTTAAATGAACTATTCTAGATGTGTCTTTAAGTAATTGTCAAGTAGTGAAAATATTTTAACATTTCTCTCCGACAATACGTATGCTGTGAAAGTAATGCTGTGTATTGGAATTTCATTACTTTAGTCAAAGACAAAATCTCGACTAAAATATGAATAAACGATAAGCCCAACAAAAAGTAGATCTTGACCTTCTATGAAGAATTAAAGTTCGCATTTATTAAAATAATCATAATTCATATATCATTGAATAGCGAGGACCTTTATATAAATGAAAAGCGTGTGCCTATTCGTTTTATACGTTACACGAATAGACTTATAAAACATCGACATAACAATATATGGATTTGGTAAATACGGCTAGACATTTTTTTTTTGTGGTTGCATTAAATAGTGATCTTTTTCAATTCGCTAGCACAAAATATTTCTTTATCCATAAAAAGTAATTTCTTGCCACAGTTATGGCCATTTCTCCATCTTTTAAGACAGCCAAAGTCGTGTGAATCTTATTCACAATTCTTTTTTGCGTTCATCTCATATTTTTGTAGTTGCACGCAAATCTAGCCAAGCCAAGCCAAAGGAAGATTAAGCTTTATTGCCCCAAGATTCACTTTTCTCAGAGATTTCCGATATTATCTGCTGTATTCAAGATTTATATCTATTGCTTGGATTTTTTTGTGACAGACAAAAAATGCAATAATATTAAACCGTGTAAAACGACTTTCTTTCTGTTCTTTGATTTCTCTTAAACGACTTGAAGCAAATAATACAATCGCGTACATAAAATGTCTTATATCTATTCCTTTTATTCAAAATAAGAGACGGCTATATAAAAGACTAAACAAATAGATAAAAACTATTGAGTTCTTCTAAGAGTCATAAAATGAGTAAATAGGTTTTTATGTATTTGCATATATGAAAAGCACATAGATTTGTTTTCGGGATAAATTGTTTTTATTGTCCAAAACAGTTTTCAAGGAAAACAAATGTTATTACTTCTACTGGATTAGATATGATATAGATTTGATAAGTAAATTAATATTTTATGTTTCCAATTTTCCCCAAGACAAAAATGACAAATTTTTAAGTTTCCTTGCAGGAAAATTGGGGCAGCAAAGGGGTAAAAGCCTGGGCTCTGAATACGTATTACATCAGTTCAAATCCCAGTCAAAACCACAACATTCACTTTCATCTATCTGCGATGGATGAGGTTCGTTAACACAGTAGAATAACTCATCTAAGTGTAAGGATAGCAGTAATTAAAAAAATTCTGGGTGGATTAGATCCGTCAAATCAATGAGAATAACTAGGTTAAGAGCAATACTAATAATAAAAGATCAGAGATATAACGAGCACATCAAAATGGCCCTGTGTCTAACTTGGGTTTCTATTTTGTTGTTTTTTCCATTATTTGTTTTCTTTGCAATCATATGCAAAGTGCCCGCATTTTTATTTTACAAATATCTGATAATAACAAAAGTTAAATGCAATTTAATTTATAAAGAATAACAGACACTGCTAGTTTCATATTCTTATTATTCGCTTATATATACTTTTTTTTAATTGATATAGGTACAGTAAATGAAATATGCAGATAGATCGATAGTTTGAATAACTAGTTAGCAACATAAATAGGCACACACATATAGATAGATCGAACAACCCAACGAAATTAGTGGTCAAATAGGGATAGAAGTTCTCAAATATAACCAATATTATCTGAATGTTATTTCAACCATATATCTTTGTCTAGCCTCTTTGTTTTTATATCGTTTGGATTCTATTTTTACAAGATGATTTACGAGAACATAAAATATATAAAATAAGCACTGACTAGCATTTAATTCAAACCAAACTGAATGCCCAAAACATTTTAAGCGAAAGATGAATATTAAAAACTGCGAGAATGTGTAGACGAAAAGGTGAAATATCGGACAGCTTTTAAATAAAGGTTTGAACTGATATATCTGAAAAGGAAATCTTATTTATTGTTCTTTGCTCCTAAATATAACAGACATTCAAACATGGAGTGTGTTCAAGTTGGTAGTCGTTGTTAAGCTTACAGGAAGATAAGGCAGCAGTTAACTTAAATTTATTATTATAGGTAGGCGGCGAGAGAGCTTTAGCTAAATGTGTTCACCTGGGATTGTTAATTGCTATATGCCGTGTCTACTCATAAGACTCCTAAGTGAACCTAGTTTGAATTTCATATCCCTTGCGATATTCCACTCTTTCTTAAGAGACTTTCTTTAGCAATTAGTAATGGTTCTAATAAGTCTAACTTGCCTTCGTTCATGGTTTGTTTTCTTCTATTTTCAGGATGAGGAGCAGAGTCTCAAAGGGAATTTATCTGTCAATCTTGACGTTTAAAAGAATTTTGTTAAAGAAAATCATTGCAAGTCAAATAAGCACTTGTTACAGAACCATCATAACACAAATAAAAAAGCTTGAGAAAATATGGTCACTAGAAGAATACTTTCTGTCCAACCTAATATTTAGAGGGTCATTCTAAAAGTAATATCTCTTTTTAAAGTTAATTTTTGAAAGTTAGAAAGTTATGAAGACTAAAGTAGTAAAAAGCGACCTTTTATGTCTCAGAAATTATTTCTCTACGTATATTACCGCTATTTTCAATGGAATTTTGTCAGCAGATACGTTTTCATGTCTGGAACATATTTTGTCACTCACCTCTTTGTCGTTTATCAGAACTCAACGAACTCATTTCATGACTGTGCTGACATCATCTGGATCCTTTTCTAAATGTTCAACAGTCCTCGGATGATGATCTGTACAATTTTTTCTGCATGGAATAATGCAATAACCCAGTTCTGCTTGTAACGCACGTCCATTAAAAAGGTTAACTCCCTTAAAGTCTAGCACCTTCAATAATTGCAACAGAGAGACGAAACTTTTAGGTTATAAAGTAATAAGTTCAGTCATCATAGCAGAGGGATTTGCAATCCATTCTGATTCATTCGGATCGAATAAGAAATGAGACATTTTTAAAATCCTCCATAGATAAAAAAAAAATTGTCAATGCAAGAAACTTTCTATCCAACCTAATATTTTGAGAGTCATTCTAAAAGTGAACTAATAAATGTTTGTTGAGAATTGAGGCGACCATATAGAAAATTAAATTCTGGAGTAAAAAAAGATAGTTTGCTTCAATCGTAGCTCTCCCATAACTCTTTAATTTAAAAAATAACCTTTAAAAATAAGTGACATCATTTTTGGAACCACTCTATTATAACGTTCTTAATTTTAAGTGTTAGGGTGGCACATCTGCAGTGTCTGACTATAAACTGTTCCAATACGCAGAGCCGTGCTTAGAGCCCCCGCAAACTCCACACCTGTGGTTGGGGGCACAAGCTTCCTATGTGGCCGCAAGGCTCTTTGGCCTCGCAGATCTTTTGTAATGGAAAAAATACCACAATTTATTATTTATTAGGATTAAGTAGAAAATCATTACACACTAATATGTTGAAATATCCATCAATCAATCCATCTTTCTGTCTGTCTCTTTTTCTCTATATATTTGTGTATGTATGTATATATAGACTTTGATCAAAGCCTATAGTATGATGTGGGTGTACAAGTTGCCTTTTTAGAGTAAAGGAGCTGCAAGGCGCATTCTGCGTTGGGACCACTATGTGACTAAGGAATGGACTGCCAAGATGTCACTTCCGGGAATAGGTATCTAGGCTGTCTGGGTGAAAGATTCAGGAGAGATATCTCAACTTTCTATTGTCTACCAGCGAAGCGGAGATACCACCCAGATAATTTATTTTCTGTATTTTTGGAATATACTATTTCTATTCACTGTTTCCAACACAGTTTTTCATTCCTCCCTTTTACACTACAATACTAAGAAATAAAAAAAAGTTTTATCTACTTAATCATTTGTACGTATAGAAGTTTTTATTAATTGCACACTGTTTCCTTCAAAGATCTGTTTAATGTTTTTCTTCTTTAAATGCTTATCGGAAAGAACATCTAATTGCTGGTGGCGATGATCACAGAAAAGGAATTTACCAAAATATTTTCATCAAAACTTTCGAAACTCAAAACAATTTCTTGTGAAACAATTGCCAGATAATTTAGATAAGTAAAACAATTCCTGAGTCGTAATTGATTAGTACATTAATGGTACATTTAATTTATATACCGAAAAATTTTTCATGGGGTGGGTGTGGGTGTGGGCGTACTTAAAGAGAATCATAAGAATTAAACATAGAAATAGATAGATTGACAAAAACATTGACTGACATGAACCGACTTACATAAATAGATAAACAGTTATATAGACAGAATTTTAAAAAATAGATAGTCAAATGGAACAGACATATAGAAAGACAGACAATCATACAGATAGATAGATAGATAGATAGATAGATAGATAGATAGATAGATAGATAGATATGAACACATTTAGATAATTAGATAAACAGGATATAGACGGATAGATAGATAGATAGATAGATAGATAGATAGATAGATAGATAGATAGATAGATCGATAGATAGACACATAGACGGAGAAATAGAAAAACGCACAGATAGACAGACATACAGACAGGCAAGGAGATAGATAGATAGATAGTTGATTGAGACGAAAAAGCAGAGAGACGAATAGGCAAATAGATACATTGATTGATTTAAACAGACTTAGTTAAGACGGCAAGAAAAATATAGATAAAAGTTCTTCCCCTGGGATAGTTTACACAGACAGACAGACAGACAGACAGACAGACAGACAGATACATACATACATACATACATACATACATACATACATACATACATATGCAGTCAGGCCCATATATTGCGATGGCCAAGCTAAGATAGATGCATAGATAGACCGACAGATGCAAAAGTAGGTAAAGAGATAGTTGTGGGAAAGTTCCAAAATAAAGCCTCCTAGTTTTTATTCTGCCCGAATGGATCGGAGGGGGGTTAGAGAATTGAACCGATCAATATTTACAATGCCTGATATACGTTTTTTTTAAGGTAAAATTCAGTTAATATTAGCACGATTAGGAAATTTGCTAATCAATTTTAGTTTGGCGACCATGATGCAAGTGATAAAATGAGCCCCAGACATGAAAACGGACAGCTTTGTTGATCGCCAGTAAGAAAGACAAAAAAAAACAGAAAAATAAATAAAAAACGCCAAGATTACCAGAAAAAAAGAAGGAAGAAGAAGCACAAAAAGAAAAGCGTAAAGAAAAGAAAGAAAAGCAACCAAAAGGAAAGAGAGAAAGATTGAAAGGGAAACGTGAGAAAGAAAGGAAGAAAGAAAGAAAAAACGAAAAAAAAAAGAGAGAAAAAAGACAGATAGAAAATAGACTGAAAATTTAATTAAAAAACAAAAAGATGATTGTTTGCAATGAAAGAAGAGAGAAGAGGAAGAAAGAGAGATATAAACAAAATAGCGGTAAATGTTTTGGTTTAATTGGACTGCGTTTGGTTTTATAGTAGGTTAACTAACAACCGTGTGTTATTTTATACCAAAACTGTTAATGAGTTTGAAGAGTTTTTGATATTATTTATTTATCTATTTAAATGAGTGGAGTTCCTCAGATCACACATTGAGTTAAGATTATTGTATGGGGATCATATTTTTTGTTACAGATTTACTTAAAAAGAACAGTATTGCATTTGAATTTCTTTTCCTTCACATTGGATTTTTTTTTCCTTCACTTTTTTACCGCTGTAGAAGTTTCTCTGGGTCTGTGTGTGATTGCTACGACCTAGAAAAATGTGCTCTTGTCATATGAGGCATTTTGAGGGATCATTTTCCAGGAGGAAGGAGTTGGTTATAGACGAAAAGAAAGAAAAAAGCTTATATATTATTCATGTATACAGACTTTCATTATTTTTTTTTACATGTGTTGGAATAAACACGTACGAATTATCTTGGTAATTTTGTTTGTACATACTTCATAAGTATATATATTTATATTGATAGATCTTTCTTTCTTTCTTTCTTTCTCTCACTTTCTCTCTTTCTCTCTCTCTATATTAATCAATTAATTACCCATTATCATTCTCCCACCTTGCAATTTCTTTCAAGTGCTAAAATATTAATTAAACCATCATTGATTGCATTGAATGTTGTTGCAATGAATAAAAAAGATGAAAGGTATTTGGTCATATTTTGGGACAAAGCTTCCTCAAACTTTAGCATTGAATTTTTAATTAAGATTGAAATAATTTTAGTTTAATAAAAATTGAAATATCAAAATAATGTTAAAAAATTTTGCCTGGGAAAAAATAGATAAAATGATTTTATGCACAATTATTTCTTTTTCTTTTCTTTTTTTCTTAAAAACTTACGTTAATCGCTTTTACAAGACATTATAAGTGTTTTTTATGACAAAACGGCGTGTGTATATGCCTGCCTATAAGATACAAAGAGACAGCAATTATTTCTGACAAGACTATTATTTTTAATTTACTGTCCAAGCCTTTCAATCATGACGCGTTAGGAGAGAATTGAACTCGCACAAGTTACTAAATGTGAAATATTTATGAATTATCTCAGTGACAAAAACCTTCTTATTATTCTGTCAAGGGTCTTAATCTATTCGTGATATGCAGCCTTGCCTCTTCTATTTTATTCGCTCCCTTATTTCACGACTTTCATCTTTCTTTCTTCTATTACTGTTTCTATTTTTCTCTCGAGCTATTTTCTCTGACATCTCTTTTGGTTTATATTCATACACACCTAAAGCTTTTTAGATGGGGATGTGTGAGTGTTTGTGAATTTTCATATTTAGGTAGAATCGTTAAAGAAGTAATTTTGTTAGGAATATGGGCTTAGTTTTTATCCCCTAGTTAACAATAAATGCACGGGGAACACACTAGAATAATATCAAACAGTCCGTTCTAAGTTGTTTTTGTTTAGATAGCTGTGGAGCTTTATCCAAAAATTCCAACAAGGATTCAACTCGTGGATGCACGTATGTTTCAAGCAAACAGAAGACGATTACTGAAGAGAAAATTATTTCCATGGTCATGTTTGGATAAATATTTGAATTATATGATATGTGTTTAATATATATATATATATATATTTGTGTGTGTGTGCGCTTGTTTTTGTTGAAGTATTTTCTAATTTCCATCAACTTATACACGTGTCTACGATGTACTTGATAATTTATCTGACTATATGCATTTAATTATATCGATTTAATTATATCGATGAATTGATTGAGTGTGTGATTCTAAGAAATTCGTGCGTGCATGCTTTTTAAAAAATATATTTTGTCCTGAATTTTTCAGTATTAAATATCTATACAAATTGTAATATATATATATATATGAGTGCGCATGTGTGTATCTGTTCGTGTGTGTGTGTGTGTGTAGTAGTAGTGTAGTAGCTCTATTTATAATTATTAACCACTCTACTTTTAAAAATAGCAAATACACTCACTCTTCTTCGTAGATTTTTTCAGCAAGATTCGCCACTACTAAAATGCTGAAATGATTTTTACGGTCAAGTTGCATTGAAGACACCGGTTTTCATCAGATCACCAAAGTTAAGAAACATCGAGCCTGGCCAGTAGTAAGATAAGTGACCATTCAAGAATACCAGTGTCCATAGTTCAATTTCTTATTTTCTTCTGGAAATATAGCGTCTACTATCTAGCCACATGCATGCCTATAAATTCAAAACCGGATGTAGAACCCGTTCAAACACGACGATTAGAATTTTAATATTATATAGATAGATTTTATTATATTTTTTTGCAATATATCTACAGGCTTCTTCTGCTGTCTAGGGCTTATCAAAACAGCTACGCAAACAACAAGACTCCCTCTAGTCAGGATCGTACCTGTACCAGATTAACGCTAATCCGAGTTTCTAACCAATAGTCTTCCAGTCAACAGACATAGGCGAAAACTAATGACAATTGCAAAAAGACTAAAGTTATGATGATGACAGTAGACATACAAATGTGACTTTAGAGTGCTCATTTACATATGCAGCGGGGGTGAAGCAGAAGTAAAAGCTTCGACTCTGGAATAATATTTTACGAGTTCAAATCCCACTCCAAACCATTGTATTCACTTTTTTTGCTTTGGGTAGATAAAAGTTGTTAACTTGGGGGAGTAACTCGTCTAGGGTAAAGGATGACACTGATTCCAGAAATCCAGTTAAATGAAGCTCATTAAATGAAAGGGAGTTTATGGGAAAGGCAACACCGAATACAACTCCCACTAAAATATAATGATTACGTAAAATTGGCCTTGTGCTTGACTAACTCACTATAACACATATTAAATATGGACGTAAGTATAGATTACAATTCTTTATTAGTTTTAATCTGTAATTTTTAATTCTAATTCTTGTATTTTAAACATAAAAAAAACTTCTATTCTTTTTATTCACTTCATTCTTTATTTAAAAGATGAAGAGATGTTATGCTTTGTGTCCACGTGGCATTACATTTTTCTAGAAATGATTCTCCTCTGTTCATAAACACAGATGCGAGTACTAAGATAAAGAAAAGCTCCAAAACTGCCCAGGGCAAGTGAAGTGAGTTGGAAAAACCATGTACTAACGAGATATGAAGAATCATTTCGAATTTTAGAAGTATGTTGCCTAACGGTGATTGTTTCCGTAACAACCAAACGACTGACTCGAGAAATGGGTTTTGATGCACAAAAACGTTAAGCAGATAACGGTTCTCAGTTTGGAAAGTCATTTCGCCGAGTGTTTTTCAATTTTCGCAGGTGCAGACATTTGTCTTTGTATTTATTTTATGACTTCTATTTTCCCTTGGGCCAGACGTACACTGTCATCATCTTCTGCCACTTCTGGTATTTCCTACTTTGATTAAACCCTTCTTCGTTTTGACTTCCAGTTCTTTTCTAACTGCTTTAACAGATCAATTATTTCCGTCGAAGAGAGAATTACTGAGTAAAAATACGAAATAAAAAACAATAAAATAATATCAATAATAATATTGATGATTGTGATAATAATAACAATATTAATGATGATAAAATAATAGTAGTAATAATATTGATGATGATAATAATATTGAAAATAATATTGATGATAATAATAGTAATAATAATAATAATAATAATAATATTGATGATGATAATGATAATAATAGTAATATTGACGATGATAATAATAATGACTATAATAATGTTGATGATGATAATAATAATGTTGATGATGATGATAATAATAATGACAATAATAATGTTGATGATGATAATAATAATGATAATAATAATAATAATGTTGATGATGATAATAATAATAATAATAATAATGTTGATGATGATAATAATAATGTTGATGATGATAATAATAATAATAATGATAATGTTAATGATGATAATAACAATAATAATGTTGATGATGATAATAATAATAATATTGATAATGTTAATGATGATGATGATAATAATAATAATAATAATAAAGATAATAACAATAATTGTAAAAAAAAGATGTATATATATAGAGAGAATATCAAAATAAGGAAAAAGTGAAAGAAATAACCGAGAAAGCAATGTTGGATGCCTGCAAAACGTTGGCACTTTCAGAAAATTGATTGTAACATAACTAAATGTGTTTCGAATAAACAAAATATTTTTACTGTAGCTTTTAACCATTAAGAAAAAGAAGATGCTGTAGGTGTGAGAATTATGACGTTTTCCTCGATGCCATTCTTCAATTGGGAAGAAGAAGAAGCGGAAGAAACATTATTCTCCAATAATCGTAAATCCCTACAGGTAATCAATTTCTTTCCGAGACTTTCTGGCGTGAATTGGTTTTTATAGTAAGGAAAAGAAATGGTCGAAAAAGTCTAACTTCTTTGGCTTAGAGAATTCGCAGTGGATTATTAAATTACCGCTAAACAGCAATGCTTGATTAATCACTACTGTATTTTCCAAAAATTTAGACAAGTACGCGCCTAAAAATTAGTTATGATAATTTGACACACTATATATATAAACATACATACACACACGCACACACATTATATATATAATATATACACACTATATATAACATACTTACACACACGCACATACACTATATATATTATATATACACACTATATATAACATACTTACACACACGCACATACACTATATATATAATATATACACACTATATATAACATACTTACACACACGCACATACACTATATATATAATATATACACACTATATATAACATACTTACACACACGCACATACACTATATATATAATATATACACACTATATATAACATACTTACACACACGCACATACACTATATATATAATATATACACACTATATATAA
>JAUZSX010296990.1:2500-13507 GCA_034780655.1 Idiosepius hallami
AGAATGGTAGTATGCAAGTTCAAATCCAAGTTGTTCTGTTCACATTGACTTGTCGAATATCCTTGGGAAAGGTATGGATTTTATATTTCCTCCAGCTATGGATTAAATAGTTCAACTTATGTCATTAAAAAAAAAAACTTGTGTGTTTATCCAAAAACGTAATTGTTCTAGGCATTAAAATGACCTAAAAAGGTTGATATGCTGTTAAACACAAAAACAAACAAATCTTAAGGTTAGACATGAACAATGAAAATTAGAAATGCAGATGCAAATAAATTTTCATAAAAATATTTGTCATAATTCAAAACAAAGAATTTAAAAAAAAAATTTTTTTATTCCAGATGAATAAGTTTTTTACAGAAAATATTTTATACCAACAGAACTGCATTAATACATCCATCATTCTCAGGATTGTTTGTCACTTGAGCATATTTACCTGGAAAAAAACAAAATTCAAATTTATAGTTTTTAATAATATGTTTTTATTTTCAATATTTTCTAAGCTAAAAAAATTGAGATTATAACTTATGGTCAAGCTTATCAAAACAGTTCAATTTTATATTAGATAAGAATACTTTTCTCATTTTTGTTATTAATATAACCAAGAAAAACGACTATGTCTCATTAACTGACCAAAGATGAAAATGTAGTCAAAAATGAAAAATATGCATTGCATCAAAATAATAACATAGAAACCAGAAAACAAATTTGAAAACTTACTCTTAAAATATGTTAAAAAAAATATTAAAAAAGAAAAGAGAAAGAACAAGTAAAAAAAATCTCATTTTAAACTTACCCCAAATTACTTTTCCACCTTGTGTTACTAAACCAAGTTCACTGACATTTACCTAAAGCAAAATAAGACAAATTATATATAAAATGGGACTTCAAATAATTAAATTAAAAATTGGACTTAAATAATTATTCAATTTATTTTTATAATATACTATAAGAATTACTCATAATAATAATTTTACTTATTATATTGCAAGGTGAAGTAATTATTTATTATTAGTAGGGTTATGAAAATATGCTTTTATTAAAGAACAACCTTGACTGTACTTGACTTTTGGGATTTTACCATTTCTTTTAATTCTGTACTTATTAGTAGGGTCATGAGAATATTCTTTAATTAAAGAAAAATCTTGTTACTTGACTATTTGGGGATTTTACCATTTTAGTTCTGTAGTTATCAGTAGGGCTGTGAAAATATACTTTTATTTAAAAATATTGTCACAATCCAAATAACTAGGGCTGTGACCAGATTAGCCCTAGTAATTAGCAATAAAATATAGCTTATTGTCAATAATAATGGAAATGTTCTTAATATTGTTTTGCCAAATCTAACTGCATTTTTAGCAAATAGTGTTTTGTTTTTTTCCTTGCCACTCAACCATGCAAGCCCAGGTTATACAATGCTTTCTGTTAGCTTGCATGGTCTTCTATTATGTAGCAATGTTTGGCTTGTGCCATTCTTTTTGAATTTATCAACAACTGAAGCTACAATATTATGAGGAACAGAAAGGTTTGATGCCAACTTTCTAAGAAATATTTGTTCACAGCATTCAGAACTTGATTTCTTATGTGAGACTGGAATTTACTTAGATTGTCCCATGGTTGTTAACCAAACTGATAAAAGATCACTTTATAATATATATGGCAGCATCCATCATTTTTTAAAAAGCAAATCAAAGTAATTTTGTTTTTCTTAGAAACCAAAAAGAAATTTCCTTACTTCAATAATTGTTCCTTTAGTGACAACTCCAAGTGATGTGTAAAAAGGAGAACTGGGATTCTTTTTAACACTGATGATTGGCAAACTGAATGTGGCCCGTAATTCTGGATGAGTAACGTGGGCTTTTTTGAAACGAAGAGCCTAGAAAAAAAAAAAAAAAAATTGTAAAGCATTTTTAAAAATTTTTACCACAAAACATCAACAATCCGCGTACATTTAACAAAAATGTCCCCAAATAAATAAAACCAAATAATTTGATTATCATTTATTACTGAAACAAAATACTCTGAAAATGTTAACATTTTCTCTGAGCTGACATTATAAAAATCGAACACTGAAATTTTGGTGCCCTTAGCTCGATTTTAAGGTTTATTTCTTTAATGTTTCATTCTCCAACTATCCAAAATAATGCAGGAGCACGTTTAAACAGTTTTATCAGATAAATTAATTTTTTCTATTCTTAATTGAATAAATACAAACTTATGTGCAATTTACTGTTAGTAATTAATATAAAATAAACAGCTCTTATTGTTTGATATAAATTCATAATCTGCCTAACATTTTAAGACCTGATGCAATGTTTGCCCACATTAATTTAAATTCTTATCAAATTCATACTCAAGGGAGATAACTAGGTTTTAAATGTTGGCATAAAATAGATATTAGTAAATCCATTACAAACAAATGTTCAGATGGTGTCTATCTGATGAACAACAAATACTACACCAAAATAAAAAAAAATAAAAAAAACTGCACAAGCCAGTCGGAAGTCAAGGTGGAATAACTAGTCATCGTCAAGACTGACTGACATAAAATAGACATCACCTTGTTTTAGTAATACAATAGTTTAAAGAAAACTAGTTTTGAATTTTTGAATTATTTGATTCATAAACAAAATTAGGTAAGCCAAATGAAATTCCAATTTTTTTATTTAAACTTCTAAATCATAGAATAATATAAATGAATAGTTTAAATCTTTTATTGCATAATTAAAAGGAATGATCCAAAATAATATTTCACATAAAATTAACTTCACTCACCATTGGTCGAATAAATCTTTCATATTTTGGAGGTTTACGAGTAAATCCATCCCCAACAAATGTAACTTTGGTGACCATTCGTTTCCAAGCTTTCTCTGAAAAAAAAAAAAAAAAAAATGGTGCGTTTAAAACAAAGTTAAATACAAATATATTTACTTGGTCGAGCACCAACCCAAATTGGGCACAAGGTCATTTTTACATGCTCTATATACCTGGGCTTTTGACACTCATTGTTGCCTTTTACCTAGATGAGTTGCTCTTCTGAATTCAGCTGAAGGTGAATGTAATGGTTTTTACTTGGATTTGAACTCATGGGATACGATTTCAGAGTCCAAGCTTTTACCAATGCTCCACTCTCGCTGCCTAGTTGAATACAAATAAGTGTGGTAGGAGATTCATAATAATAGATTTATTCTTTGTTTTTATTTTTAATTTTTTTTTAAATATAACTGAGGCAAATTGTCTTAGATTAATCCTGTCTCTGTGCAACATGAGGCATCCACTAATCAAAGAAAGTCGTTCAGAGGCAAGCGATGTTGATGCCTGTTGTAAATTGAATAGTTTACCATTAGCTAGCATGGCAATATAAGAGTGTCACTGCGATCAAGTGTGCCATTAAGGTAAAACTGTGGATATGAGGAAATTGGGTTTTCCTCGGTTTAACAAAAAAAAGATGTCCTAATATTCACAGTTTTTGGACGGTTTTATGACAACTATCACAAAAAAAAAAACTAAGATCTCAGAATACAAACATATTTTTCATTTAATTCATTTGTTTGTATTTTTTAGGCAACCATATGTTTGTTTTTAACACTTTTTTTTAATAGAATAAAAATGCTGATTAGATTTAATGGTTCATAAAAAACTGTACTTACTTTGTCTTTTGCCAGTTTTGACAACTTTGAACACTTCTGTTTCACTGACACCTTTGACTTTAGGAAGAGGAACATTCCATTTACCCTGAAAATTTTTTAACAAACAAGAAATTAAATCTCTTAATATACACCCATACAAAATATCTGTTTATACAATTGATTCATTCTCCTCCTGCAATTTTCAATAAATATTATAATATTTCAAAATATGATAAAAATTTTATGGATATTTGCTGCTAAAATAAACAAGGCATCAAATGTATAATTAAAAATACAGTTCATTAAAGATAATTAATTATAAAGGAGATTTTTTATCTCTAATCAGAAATATGCTCCTGCTTATGCCATAATTCACACACAAGTATCTTAAATAATCTTGTCAATAAATTAATTTTTAATATTACATTAGACTTTGGTGCCTTTGGCTAGATTTTAATTTTATTTATTTAGACATAAATTTTTTATTCTACAACTATCCTTAATTATGACGAAGCGTGATTGAACAGTCTTATAAGATTTAGTCTCTAAATATGTTGTGATGCAAAACACTTTTTTCTAATTTCCAAGCCATGAGATTTTAAGATAATAATTGTTATTTAGAACTGCTATCAAAGCTAAAAAAATATACGATTAAAATCAACATATTTATAAGCCATTTTATGTTTTTTTTAGGACACCAGGTATTTATGATTAGTAAATATAGCTGATTGTTCATAAAGTGTAAATAAAAAAAATATCTTACAGCTTTTTCCTTTCTTTTTTGTTTAATCATGTTGGACAAAACTTTAGCTCTACTTTGGCCTTCTCTGTCCAACAAATAAGCTGGAACGGCTCCTTCAGGAACAATATCATCATTCTTCTGTTTTGTTTTCTTCTGTTCATGCATCTTTATTCTGAAATTTAAAATCAATTCACAAAGAAATTATTCAAAATAGTCTTAAAATTCTAATTTTCATAAAAGATTCATCATCATCAGTCAACCATAATGGATTTCTCTAATTCGCACCAAATTCAATAACAGTTTCAAAAGGCTAGTTATGACATGGTTGCCAGTCCTATATTATAGTATTTTTATCTTGACACCATCACTATGTGGATTGTCAACCAAGGATTAGAGAGATTCCATTCACCCTCATTGAAGACAGACTATCACGCAGCAGATTCCAACCTATTTTTTTTTAGAATATCTTGTGGCTAAAATATTAGTTATTTTCATTCCATCTCTTTAAATATTTATATATGAATAATTGTACAATAGAAAAATATTTAAAATCATTATTTTTATAAAAAGATTTTCATTTTGCTTTCTTTAAATTGGATTATCAAGAAAAAAAATAATGCATTTTATTTTAATGAAAAATTTTAACTTTTAAAAAAAATTCAATATTTAAAGAAATAGCAAATAAATGAAAAATAAGAAACTTTAATGATTTTTTTAATTTCTAATCTGATAAACTTTATTCACGTTATATTTATATGTTCAAAATGGACAGCTTATAATAAACTAGGTATTAACTTTATTTTTTGGAGTCTTGTCCTCACCTTGGTAGTTTATGATGTATTTCTGACTACGTTTTAACCTAGTCCACCTCAGGTCTGTGTTAGACTAGACCGAAATATAATGAGAAAAATATTTTAAACTACCAAGATGAGGACAAAAAGTATAAAAAATTAAGTTATTAAACACTTTATGAAGCCTCATCTCAAAAATAAAAATATAATTAAAATTTACTGTCAAGATTATTATTTCTATTTCTATCAATTAATGGCAAATGCAAATAATTACTTCAGAATTGCAGTTTAAGTACTTAAACATTAACTACACATGGATAAAAAAATGAATTTATTACAATTTCATGTCAAAATAGAGAAAAATAATTTTACTCACGTTTTCTTCATTTGAACTTTTTCAGCATGGCGTTTCTTATGATAAAGTTTTGCTCTAAGAAAAAAAAATAATTAAAAGATATACAATTAATTTATTTGAATACATTTAATACTTTAATAATACAAACTTTTCAATGCTAATAATATGAAAAATGTATTTAAAAACAATGATGCAGAAGATATATTCAAATTCATCAAAAAATCTGAAACAGCAAAGACCTTAAATAAACTATAGATGTTAATGGGCTAAAAAAAAAAAAAATTAGAAAAAGACAAAAAAATGTTTTTTATCTTACTTCAATCCACGGAGTTTCTGGGCCTTGTCTGACATGATATGAGGCATACGGCCTTCCTTCTTCCTCCTGAAGATTAAAAAAATAAAATAAATCATTTAAAGTTTTCCAAAGAGTTAAATCTTCTGAAATATTTCAAGTTAATTATTAAATGAATCTATTTTAAATCTTTTAGTCAAAAAATACTTTGTAAAGAAAAAGTTTTCTAGAAAAAAATACTTTTAGCATGAAAGAAATTAAAATGTCAAATCATTCTTTTTGTACAATAGAAAAGAACATGAAAATAAGTTTGATTTTCAAGTTGCTATTTTTTAGGCAATAGATTTGTATAATTCAATTGATTTTTTTTTAAATAAATTATTACTAAACAAATAATCAATGATTTTGCAAATTCATTGTAATTTTAGTCTTATTAGAAATTTATTGTTTACAGTAAGTCATACTGACTGAACCCCTTTTCATTTTATAATCTTCATAATTTTTCACTCTCCTTGTCCATCTCTTTCCAAACTGATTTAACTTACTATTGTTCTTTAAAAAAAAATCTAAATCTTGATAATAAAGAATATTCATACAACTATTTTTGTAGTCTTGTAAGTATTGATAAGGGCTGTAATCATATGCTTCTATTAAAGATTATTCTTGTCACATGCTTGACTATTTATGATTTTACTTTTTCTTTTAACTTTTTACAATAGGGCTGTGATAATATGCTTTCATTAAAGATTATTTTTGTTACAGACTTTACTATTTTTCGATTTTACCATTTCTTTTAATTCTTTACTTATTAGTGGGAATAAGACAACATACTTTTATTAAAAATATTCTTGTCACAACACAGCCCTAATAACTAGGGATGTGATGATTATATCCTTTGATAAAAGAATATTAGCACAGCCAGACCCCTAGTAATGATTAACCTACTTTGGAGAAAATTGGTAACTTTTTTTTTTAAAGATCAGTATTTGATTTGTATTTTTGAAACAAATCATTCAAAAACTTTTCTTTACAAACTTTTAAAAATTCAATTTTACACATTTGCAATGAATGTAAACATTGAACGAATTTTATATAACCTGTCATTTTTATCTATAAAAAGAAAATAACTTTTAATAAATACTTATGTTCAAAAAGTGCTAATTAATAGAAATATCATACGATGAATTATTTAAAATAATACAAACTTTTTTTCTTCATAATCCAAACGACGTCCATGTCGTTTTCTGTGAAGTTCTATATGTTCGTTTTGTGGCTGAAAAATAAAAAAACATTTTTTTTTTAAACAAACAGTATTTTGGTTTATGTTTTATTATTAATTCACACACTTATTCAAAACAAAAATAACTGATTTGGTATTAAATTATGATAAATAGTTACAAAACCAAAAAACAACAAAAAAGGTTTAGAAATTTAATCACTTTAAAAAAACAAATTCAACAAAAAATTAGGATTCAAAGAAATTTTCATCATTTGAAAAAGTTAAATATGCCAATAATTGTTTTTAATGATGGTAATTACATTAATATTAATTAATATTTATATACAAGATATTTATAAATATATATATATATACTTTCAAAGTGTTTCCTTAATACTTTTCGGGTAAATGAGATGTCATGTCAGGGATAAACAGTAAACTGTTTATTTCCTTTTTTAGCAAAAAATAGTCTCCGGCCGGGAGTAGTACCCTTACTTATTATAACATTTAGTAAATAATTTTACACGATTTATCATATTTCATTGTAAAATTAAAAATCGTTGATTTTTATTCTAATAAACAAATACTTTATTATTATTTTATTTTTTATTTTTTTGTAAAACTATTTCACTGATCATTCCTAAAATATTGTTGTGGTTAAGCCTTCAAGGAGTTGTCTACCTTTCAGCCACATAAAGAATAACATTTACCAAAGTGTGAATTAAACAAATGTTGATTTAAAAATATTAAAACCTATTATTGGTTTTAATTTCGGAATAATTACTGACTCTTAAAGACTGAGAGGAAAATCAGAGATAAATTCGATTTTCTTTTCAGTTTCTATGTGTAACGTAAAAAAAAAAAACAAAAAAAAAACGTAAAATAAAAAATCACATTCATAGGTTAATTTTACCGTTAATAGGACGATTTTTTTAAAATTTTCAAGCCAAAAAATGCTAACTATGCTTAAATTTCCTAAACTTTTCAACCTAAATGAAAGTATTTCTTCTAAATTATTCCAAACAAATCCTGAAAAAGAAATAATACTTTTTTTTTAATAAGGGTTTTAAATTCATTAATGTTAGTTATCTAACTGCAAATCTGCTTAAAATTCAACGAAAAAGATTGCCTGACACTCGTATATATTCCATTTCATAAAACTCTTTTTTTCGACGACGAATTTGTTGAATTATCAGTAAATAAACAAATTTTGATTAGACATGACACATGGGTTTGATTTTTTTTAGGCCATAATTTCAATTATTACTTTTACTTCAACCTAAAAATAATTGATATTAGAACAGATTCTAGTGTGAATGATGCCTTGAATTGACTATATAATGTATTAAAAGCAACTTACCATGTTTGTATTTTATTCAACTGGATTAAAATTTCTGTAAATCAAATAATTTGAAGCCTTGTCTGAAAATAAATACTTCCAGTCAGACAAGGTACGTGAGAAAAGAATGCGCATGCGTAATTTCAACCAAATACTTTTTGTAGTTACCTCCCTTAGAATTCCTGATTTTTATGGTGAAAGTTTTAATTTAGGAAAAAGTTTTTATAATAATTTTTTTTTTTTTTTGTAAACAGTTTATAACTTTAAATGTTATTATAAAGATGACAAAATATCAAATTAAAATTCTTTAAAGAAAATTGTCTTAACTCTGAATAAAGTAAAGTACTTAATATTTTAATTTTAACAGAAATATGATGTGAGAATTACTTTAACTTAATTTTTTAGATTTAAATCTAAAAAATTAAGTTAAAGTAATTCTCACATCATGCAAAAAGGGACATGAACAATCTTCTGCTTTAATTATTTATGTTTTTGTTTCACTTGGTTCATGTTTTATGTTTTAAAAACCTCATATATTTTTTTAACATGTTCTATGAAATAAATCCCATTTTAAGAATATATACATAGCGAAATATTTCCTCTTACACCGTTTCCTGAAACTTTTTCTGAAGTTTGGATGTTTTTGTTTTGTTTTGTTTTGTTTTCGGAAGTTATTGAAACTTTGAAAGATAAAAATGACTTTACCTCGATTAACAATTCGAATTCGTACTGAAATGGATGAGGATATGGATATGGATTGGATGGTTCGACCTGATCAAGTTACTTTTAGGCAATCTTTGGTAACTTTTTCTTTTTCGCCATAAGTTTTAGAACCCCCCAAACTTTTGAAACTTTTTTTTTTCATTTTTACCATATTTTTTTTAAATTAATTAACCTTTTAATAATAAACCTTTTTAAATAGAGTTTATAAGTTTACAATTTTTTTTAATTAAACCTAATCAAACTATAGTTTGTTTTTTTTTTGGGGGGGGCGGTTCTCTCTATTGGAATATTTCTAGTTTAAGCGTAAAATCACGAAGAAAGATCTCTATGAAATTCTTAAGACACATTACACTGTCGTATTTCTTTTCCATTAAAAATTATTTCTCCTGGAGATTATAATGTTTTTCCATAGGAAAGGTTTAGGTTTGATTTGTAGCAAAAATCACTAGGTGAGGGGTTAAGGTTGGTGTTAGGGTTGACGGTTGTTTTTCGGTAGATTCGTAAGTTCCGTTAGGAAATTCCATAAATTAAACATTCTTTTTTTTTGTACTAGAGTTATATTTCATGCCCAAGCTATAAATTTACCTTTTTTTTTTGTGGGTTGGTCCCCGTCCGGTGGTCCCTGCCCCGAGGGACCCTGTGTTTTCCTAGGTTTGTTTTGGTTTTATTATTATTATTATTGTAAATTTTAAAAACCATTTTAATAAGATTATCATTCGAAATGGCACATTTTAATTCTTTAAGGAGCCAATAAATCAGCCATGGGGCAAAAGGACACATCAATATTTAGGCGCTTTTGCAGAACAAGCAAATGGAGAAATATTTTTTGCTCGGGGTCTTTGTACCGGTTGCAAGACAGCAATTTGATTGGCTGGAGTTGATTAGGGTTAGGGTTCGGCCAAATTTCTACATTTTCTTGTTCTGCAAAAGCCCCAATATTTTTGGCCCTCTTCTAACGGCTCTGAGTGACTACTTGGTGATTTTGATAAGTCAGGGTCTAAAGGATTAAGTTTCTAATTCTAAGCTTATATAAACTTGTACAGTCTGAACCGAAAAAGGAAATTTTTTCTTCTAGAGTTTTATGAAGAAAATATGTTGATGAAATGAGTGAAAAAGTATGGAAAACGGATATTGTCCTGTAATTGCAATAACAATCAATTTGTGCTGTGTTTGTATCCAATTCCAACATTAGAAAAATAATAAGAAAGAATAATTCTTAATTAGTCCAACAACAGTACAGTACAGTAGTACTGTACTGTACTGTACTACAGTACAGTACAGTACACCACGAAGTAGGCCGTGAGTACACCTATTCTACAGGTGTTAGTCAAGCCCCCCCACACACACCGTAACTAAGTATTTACAGAAGTCTAGACTAAGAAAGCAAGGAAAGCGGCAGCAGAGAGCACTCATTGTTTTTTTGTAAATTATTAAGTGTTCCATGGCCTTCTTATATACATGTAAGTAGGCCATGAGTGTTCAAATAAATAACTTTTTTTTTCTTTTTTGGTACCTCGCTTGGTATTTATTCATTTGCATAAAAACCCAAGAATTTTTTTTCCTTTTTCTTTTAGGAAGTAATAAGTGGAGTTTTGCACCACAAGTTTCCATTGACAGCTTTTGACTGTAAGTATTATTCTTTCTGTGAATATTGGTTTACTAAGAAAAGACTTTAGTTTAAGATATGTATGTGTTTATATATATATCAAAAGATTTGAAAACTTTAATCTCGTGAAGAAGGTCCATGGATTCAGAGGTTGTGCAGCTGGTGATCTGTGCATATTGGTTTACTAAGAAAAGACTTTAGTTTAAGATATTATATTTACTTGATGAGCACTCTCAAGTTTGGCACAAGACCATTTTTACGTGCTCTTACCTGGGCTTTTTACATTCAGTGTTACCCTTCACCTAGATGAG
>JAUZSX010297001.1:0-13506 GCA_034780655.1 Idiosepius hallami
ACTCATATTTTACAAAAAAAAAAATCCTCCCCCCCCAAAAAAAAATATTTATTGAATTTTGTGATTTTTTTCTTTTTTTTTTTTTTTTTTTTTTTTTCCCCTTTTTGTTTTTGACAACTTTTCAAACTTTGCATTTTCTCTCATCCAAAAAATGATGAGACAAATAAAAAAGAAGAAAAAACAAATTTTTTTTTTTGGAGCCCCTACCGGGATGGTAGGGGCTGCACCAATTTCTATTCTGATAAAAAAAAAATCCTTCAACCTTTTTTGCCCATTCTATTGCTCCCTGCTTAGCCCCCCTTCCCACACTTCTTGATTCAGACAAGCATCTCTTGTTATCTGCCCCCCCCCCAAACAAAAAACTCTTAAAAATTCTTGTGGGACATAGGGACACTTTTTGAAATGGTTTGGGATTTTTCTCTATTTATGAAATATAAACTCATTGTAGCAATTCATCCATGAAAACGGACACACACACAGGTTGTGTCTCTGTTTGAAAGTACATTTTTGCATATGTGTGCAGTCTGCATGCACAAACAGCAAATTTGAGGGCAGAATTATTTTTAGGAAAGAAGAAAAACTTGAAAATTCTTGTCATCTTCATAAACTAAATTTTTTTTTTTTTTTACCTTGGTTCGGGGGCGGGTCTCTTTAACATATTCTCTTGATTATTCCAATCGAGAGAATATGTTAAAATTAAAAAGAATGAATAAAAAAAAAATTTGAATTCTTTTTTTACAATCATAAATCTTTAGAATTGAAGAAAGTGAAAAGTGTTTTTATTCATAAAGGCGCATGTGTGTGTGTGTGTGTGCTAATTAAATAGTCATAATCCAGTTTTAATTTTATGGAACCACTGATGGAGTTAGGCCAGATTTTTTTAAGAATTAATCTGAAATTTTGTTCTTTCTACCAAGAAATTTCTAATTTTAGGATTTTAAAAACTAAAAAAAAAATTTAATTTTTAGAATAAATATGCAAAAATGTACAGAGAAAATATTTTTTGGATCAAGTGATGCAATGTAGATTTTTTTTTCTTTTTTTGATCTCTTCCTGTTTCTAATCACTAGCAGCAGCCGATGAGTTCCAGGTTTTTCTTCATCTTTTCTTTTTTTTTCTTACACTCAGCAGCCTAACCCCTCTCCCCCCCACCAAATGGATGAAGGAAGCGCTTTCATTTGTCTCATCAAACATTTTACTTTTCAGCAATTTTGGTCAATATCCACATTTAAACAAATAAAAACAAAATAAACTAATCATTTATTTTTGGTTTGGCGTTTTTTTTTAGTTGAAAGTTCTCTCTTCCAAAAGACAATGGACTAAATCAGTTTGAGATAGGGAGAGTGCTCGGTTGATAACATTAAAAAACAAATTTGAATCAATCTATGGAAATTTTCTTGGGGAATGAACATGTGATGATGACAAGATTTTAAATGAATATTTTGAAGGACCCAAAATATATGAAATATTTTACAGATAAAATAAAACTTAGTAAAAAAAAATGTTGGTTATTTTTAGCAATAGAATAAAGAAGGTACAATTTAAAATTCTTTTTTTTTTCCAAACTTAAAATAAATAATGATTAGATTTGTTTAGAGATCCATAGAAGAAAAAAAAGCAAAGTCTATAAGTTTCAAAATACAAAGCAAAAATATTTATTAAATTTGCTTTGTATTTTGAAACTCTGAAATTTCTATAAAAATACAGAAATTTACTTCTTTTTTTGACCATGTATTAATTTTAAAATCCTAAAAATAATTGTTTTTTTTAAATTCGTCTATGATTTGTGTGAATTTGATTTCAGTTTTTTTTTTAATTTCAAATAAGACATTGCTTTGTAATTAAGAAAAAACTGTCAAACTTTCATACTTTTCACATTTTGTTTGGGGGAAAAAAATTGTTAAATATGCTTTTTTTTTTTAACATAGTTTAGAATAACAGAAATGAAATAAACAAAACAGTGAATATCCATATAAAATTTAATATTCATTCAATATCCATAAATACATTTTTATACAGTTTATTCCACCGAGAATGTTAAAATACCACAAAGTTTAATAAAAGAAATGTCATTCTAAATTCATATCATTGCTGCCAAGTAAGTACAAATGAAATCTTTGGATTTTTCAATCTAAAAGAAGAAGAGCTTTTGGTGTTTCAAGGACATTAAATTTACAAATTCTAAAAATTGATTGTCCAACAAAGTCAAGAGATTTTGAAAAAAAAGATGAACAAAACATGATTTTTTTTAAATTAGTTTTTTAGAAACTTAAAAATTATTTTTTGGCTTTGAAAAAAAAGTAAATTTTTTGAATTTCTAATCTTTTTGACAAAAGTGGAAAATTTTTAATCCTTTATTCTAAACTTTTGTTCATAGGATAAAAAAACAATTAGTCATCCTTAATAAATTTTGGATGCATTTTATTGGCAATCCAATAAGCAAATGGTATTTACCACTTATCACCTTTAATTGGTCAATATCATCAACCCATTTTTATTAATGATATTTTAATTGAGAAAATCAAAGTAAGATTTGGCTGTCTTTACTAAAATATAATTTTCATTCATACTTTTTTTTTCTTAAAGTAAAATAAATAATAATGAGGCACAAAATTGGTCAGAATTTAAATAAAATGGATTTTAACTGAATTCATTAAAATAATTTGAATAAGAAATACAATTTTGTTAAAACAGAAATAAAAAATCTAAAATTTTAGAAAAGAAACAAGAAATAAAAATCAACAAAAATTTTTGATGTGAAATGGATTTGCAGATCTAATATTAGATTGAAACTTATTTGGTTTAAAAAGTTCAATGCTTACCAAACATTCTAAAGAATAATTTGGTTCTTATAACTGGAATTCAAGTCTTTGTCTGGAAGGACAATGGAATTTAGAATAATCACCTCAGGGGGAACTTGAACCTTGGAACCTGTCAAGACAATAAAGTACTATTAAAAATCTTATTTAAAAATAGAAGCAAAAAAAGAAAAGAGTTGTTATGCCATTGTTCTCTTTTTAGAGGCAGCAAGGGTGGAGCATTGGTAAAAGCTTTGACTCTAGAATCATAGTACACAAGTTCAAATTCTAGTCAAAACCATTGCATTTTTACATTTAGTCGCCTCAGGCAGATGAGGCTTGTTAACTTGGGAGAGTAACTCATCTAGGTGAAGAGCAACACTCATTTAAAAAAACTCAGGGATCTAATAAGCACATAAAAATGACCTTGTGCCGAACTAGGATTGATGCTCAACCAAGTAATTATCGTTTTAGAAATGATAAATAGCCTTACCAATGACTGTTATTGAAGGATTTAATCTTCCATCGTCTGTGAATAAAGAAGGAATTTCTAATTTGGCAAAAGGTTTGTTTGGATTTGGATCATTTGGTGTCCCTTCAACTCTCGTCCATGCTCCAATGACGCTATTCCAACCAACAATGCTGTATAAAATGCAGCAGTGATCCTGACAAAAGAAAATTAGTTTTTAGGAAATCAAAAGTTTGCTTTCTTCTTTTCACTTTGATTTTATTATTATAATTTTATTATTTATTAGATACAGAAAAGATATCAATTGGCTCTGGCCAAACTAAAACATATAATGAAGTAAAAAAAGGATTTTTTTAAAATGGTGCCTGCATGTAAAAGGCATTAATGTGATCCAAGAAAGAACTCATGATAACTCCAAGAGTTTTACTGACAATTCCATTTGCTAAGAAAAATAAATAACAAAAAACACTAAAACATTTTCGAAAATCTGCTTCTAAGTTCATTGCTTAGTAATGGATTTCCAAAGGGAAAATTGAGAAAAAAATAAAATAAGCAAAGGGAGGTAACTTGAGATGAATTTTTATTTTATTCAAATGGTTTCTTTTAGATTTCTGATTTGTTTGATGACAAAATAAGTTTTATTGTCAATTAAAGCTTGAATATTTTAATATTGAAATAAATGACTAAAAGAATAGTTGTATTAATATTTGAAGAACAGCTTAAGGGGATAAAAAGAATTTTGTTAAAAGATGAAAGTCAAAAAAAGGATTGCAATATTTGGTTCATTTTTTTTTTAAGTCAAAACTTAAAATGAATTTTGAGAAAGCAGAATTGACTTTGTGTCATTTGATTCTAAAAAGAAGAAATAAAAAAAATATTTTCTTGAAAAATTTCTCTTCAAATTCTGAGCATTTGTCATGGACAAGTCTTAGACTTTGAAATCCTATGATCCAAGTTCAAACCCCAGTCAAATCCTTAAATTCATTTTTGGTTGCTGTAAGATGGGACTTGTAAACTCTGGACAGCAATTGATTTTGTTAAAGGAAAATTCTGATTTGAAAACTCAGGCAGGCAGGGATTGTTAAATTAGGAAAGCAACTCATCTAGGAGAAGGACATTAGTGGTTTGAAAACCCAAACGGATAAGCCGATGGGCTCTAGCAAATTATATGTCTAAAGAAGTAAAGCTATGAAAGAGAAAACTTGTTAGGATTGCTGTTGAGCAGGAAGACCTCTCTTCACTTTTTTGAGATCAGTCTGCCTGTTGTTATAGAGTTTGAAATAATAAGGAAATATGGTTTTGAGCTTAGAAGTAAAATCTTGTGATAAATTGCAGTTCTTTGCTTAATAAATTCCAAATTGAAAAAAAAAATGTCATTTAAGTTTATAAAATTAAAATAATAAATAACCCACCTGAAGCATGGCTCCTTCCAAAATAATCGACTCTCGTATTCTGACTCCGGCTTTGATTTTCACGTTTTTGCCAATTGTCACATTTGGTCCAATCAAAAAGAGGAAAAATCAATCGAAAAAACATTTTAGATGATTTGTAATAAGAAATAAAAAGATGATTTGTAATAAGAAATAAAAAGATGATTTGTAATAAGAAATAAAAAGATGATTTGTTATAAGAAATAAAAAGATGATTTATAATAAGAAATAAAAAGATGGTTTATAATAAGTAATAAAAAGATGAATTGTCATAAACCCTGTAAATTGCTTTATTGCAGGTCAATATTTTTTTTCATTTTGAAATTTCTATAAAAAAAACTTTATCTTAAAAATAAATCTGAACAAATTAAAAAAAATTTATTCTAAATCTTCTATACTTAATATTTCAATTATATTTATTTTATTTAATCAGTTTTAATTCTTACAATTTTGAATAATTTTTTATTCAAATAATCCAAATGAATTCAATTAAAATCCGTTTTATTTAAATCCTAAATCCAAATGAAGAGATGCTGTCTTAAATAATATTAGAATTATGATTATTATTTTATAAAAGAAAAATAGGGAGTCCTCACCACACATGATGGGTCAACCTCAGCAGTTTCATGGATAAAAACATCTCCAATAATCTTTGGGCTTCCATCGGAACTTATAACTAATCTTTCTGGATGACTGTTTTGGTAGATTGATAAATAATGACGATTCGCATAAATTGCTGCTCTGAATTTAGAAACACAAAAAAAAAAAAACAATTTCTAATGAAAAACCGTTCTAAGGGCAGATTTCTATAAAATGGAAATGATTTAGCTTAAAAAAAAATAAACTGATTTTGTAATCTTTTACAGAATCAAATTGAAAAATGAAAATCCCCTAAGGATTTTTTTTATTCCTTTTGATTTCCTTGGGAACATAGGGCCGCAATGATACTCTTCCAATGGATTCAGTTCTAGCTCAACACATGGCATTCTAGCATCCATGGTCTCCTCTAAAGATTGCTGGCCCAAAACTCAAAAATGGAATCAGTTTCTATTCCTTAAAAATTGGTTAAAATGATTGAAGAATTTAAAACAAGGTTTTTTAGAATATTAAGGATGATGCTTGATAATTTGTATATCTTTTTGTTTTACTATTGTCTTCATCATTGTCACCTTTGCAATTCTAGTGATGAGTCTTGATAGTTTTGGACTGTTGTGCTCATCCTGATCATGGGTTATCTGAAGACAAAGGCTTCAATCCCACCCGAAAGTAGTAGTTACTAAGATTCCAAGGATTTCAACACTCTACCCCTGTAGTTTAAATAAAGAGTTAAGTTTGCAATTCTGTGGATCTCACTCAGAGGGTTCTGAGGGTTGATCATCTGATGACAGCCAAAGTGTTCATCAGCCAAAATATTGAGAAAGTAACAATAATAAAGATGAGGACAACAGTCCAAAAAATTATAGCTTATTTTTTATTTTTAAGATGAGGCATCGTAATTTAGGTATTAACTTTATTATTCGGAATTTTGTCCTCATCTTAATAGGTTTTTGATGTTTCTACAGAAACATCAAAAACCTACTAAGATGAGGACAAAAGTCTGAATAATAAAGTTAATACCTAAAGTCCAAAAAATAGATGTATGAATTACAAGCAAGTAATTTATTTTCAGCAGTGAACATCATGAGGTTTTCATTTGGAGGCAAAATGCTTGAATGAGCCAAATATGATATTTCACTTTATTAAACAACTTTAAAAAACTGTTTTCACCATAATATAGCCATAAAAAGAAGGTGATGGGTATTTTTCACCTTTTCACTACAATTGTCACACTGCAGATTGGTAAACAAAAGCATGTGTGCATGTTCTGTTTTCTATCAAAGATAATTTTTTTAAAGATATTTTTCTATTTTCAATTCAACAAATGAAAATTCAAAAAACTTTTGGTGTAAAAAGCAGAGAGTTTTTTTTCCAGTAGAAAAAAAAATGTGGGTTTCTTTTAGAATTAAAAAATTGAATTATTTATAAAATATTATTAAAAAAGTAAAATGATAAATTAAGAAACAATGAATTGATTTTGATTAAAGGAATCAGAAAAGATAAGAACAGAAAAGAAGGCTTAAACCATTGAGATTTTCAAGAGGATTCATTGGAGGTGCAGACAAGTAGAGAAAGAAGAAAAAAAAAAGGGTGTCGGCTTTAGTGACTCACCCAGCGGATTTGATTTGACTCCAGAATTTATTTGAATGAAAAATAAACAATTTTCCAGTTCCGGCTAAAGGGACAAAGACATCTTGTTCTAATCGGATCATTTCACACGATAAAACGTGGCTATCAAGTCTGGAAAAGAAAAACATGATACAACAAAATGTGACAATCAAGTCTAGAAAGGCATGAGTACATTATTCATTAGCTTGATGCTTTACATAAGACACAAATGCATTGATTATTAGATGGATGCCTCACATGAGACACAAGTACATTAATTATTAGATGGATGGCTTATATAAAGCACAAGTACACTAGTTATTATGGATGCCTTATGTAAAGCAAAAATACATTGTTAGCTGGATGCCTTATGTAAGGCAAAAACACATTAGATGGATACCTTATGTAAGGCACAACTATATCAGATAGAAGCCTTATTTAAGGTACTAATACATAATTATTAGCTGAATGCCTCATGTAAGACACCATTACATTAATTATTAGATTGGCATCTCACATAAGACACAAGTACATTAAACATCAGCTGGATACCTTATATAAGACAAAATTAATTATGAAATGGATGCCTAACATAAGGCAAAAAGTACATAAGTGACAAATGAAAAGACGACCCAAAACTTCTCATTTCTTTTTTTATAAAGGAATTATTTTCAATTTGCTAAATTTGATGGCAACTATTATTACTACTACTACTACTACTTAAGACAAAACAGAAAACAACATGGATGTCCATTTTATTAATCTAGACTTTGTTCTAAATAAAAGTGAGAAGCTGACAATTTCTGTCTCTTTTTTTTAAAATAGTGTTTTTAGAATTGTGTGAATTCAGTAGTTGTTGAAGGGTAATGTGCTTTGCTTGCTGTAGGAATTGTGCTGAAAACAACCAAGAAGTAAAGGGATGCTCATGGGGTTAGAGAATTCATTTTTTATCATATTGTGTTTGATAAGGAATAAACTGGAAAAAAAGGATTTATTTTCAAATTCATTATTATTTTGTCAGTGAAACAATGTTAACCCATAGAGGTTGATAGGTAAAAAAATAAAGTTAATTGCTTTTAATAATTCATTAAAAAAAAGGAAAATTAGAAAAAAATAAAAATATTTTAAACAAAAAATTTTAAGTAAAAAAAATTATTTTTCCAACAAAAAAATTAAAATTAGTTTTTGTTTTTTTTCCCAAAATCTAAATTGATGAAAGTTTCTAAGGAAATTGTGTGACCATTGAAATATTGAAATATGGTAGAAAGGAAGAGGTTAATTAATTTCTTTAATTTGAGGAAAGTGAAAGAACAAGTGTATTTTTGTCCATTGTGAACATTTCTTCCTACCCTAGCGCTTTATCCATTGCACTCAGCCTGGCAAAAATAAACAAAAAAATCAAACAAAACATTTAAATAATGAAGACAAAATTTAGGAATTGGTTTTGGATTTTCTTTCAGAATCCAAAAATTCAATTAGTTTCATGGAACATTTTTTCAATCCCACCCTGCTAAAAAAGAGGAATTTTGAAAATTAATTATTGGAATTTTTCATCCTGTACTATAATTGTTAATCACGCGAGGTCCCTAAAATAAATGCATAGGTTCTGTCATTATAACAATGCAATTTGCAATCCCCTCTGATCCCTAGGTCTCTAAAATGAATGCATAAGTTCTGTCACTATAACAATGCAATTTGCAATCCCCTCTGATCCCTAGGCCCCTAAAATGAATGCATAAGTTCTGTCACTATAACAATGCAATTTGCAATCTCCTCTGATCCATTCAGTCAGAATAAAAGAAATAAGAGGCATTACTTTTGGAATGACCAGTCATTTAACTTCTAATCAGAATATTATTTCCATTCAGAATATGAATTCATGTTAAGATCTTGTAGAACAATTCACAATCACATTAGATAAAAAGAAATAAGAAATTCTAAAAAAAAAAAACTCAAATTTTAAACTAATTCAAATTTAAACCAATTCAATGATATTAGTTAATTTCTAATAATTTTTTGCATTTCATTTTGAACAATCAATACTCTATATCCACACCCTCAAGTGCATATATGTATAAATATCTACATATACATATACATGAATGATGCATCTTGGCACTTGCGGGTGCAGATAGACAGCAATACCAAACAATCAAAGGAAAACAATTTTTAAAGGGTAAAAGCTTAGAAGAATTTTAAAAACCTAGAAATAAGTACATTATTATTATTATTATTATTTTGATGACGATATCACATCAACAATACAGCACAACAATTGAGCAACATTTCTCAAAGTTTTACATTTGGTTCCTTTTTTTATTAATAAGAATAAATTGTCTTTTCTGGTCTTTGTTTTTTTTAAAGAACTATTTTCTTAAACATTTTTTTTATTCAAACAAAAATGAAAATACAATAATCCCAAGTCTAAATTTTAAGAATTTTTTCATAGGAATCTTTAAACAAAAAAGTGGACAGATTTATAACTGATGTTTTTTTTTGGTTTTTTTGTTAAAAGGAAAAAATACAAAAGATAATATAAATAAGTGAATATATGGGATTAAGTGTTATTGTATCGTTTGTCATAAAATATAAAGCAAAAAGGAAAAGAAAAAAAAACAATAAAAAAAATAGAAAAGAAAAAAAAGAAAAGAAAAATTAAAAAACAAAACAAAAAATAAAATAAAAATAAAACCAGAACCCCCCCCCAAAAAAAAAGCCTGGTTTTATTTCTAAATGTGTTGTTGTTGTTGTTGTTGTTGTCCTTACTTAAAATTATCTTTGCAGTTTTTCTTAAAAGCCACTTCCATTGGTTGAAAAATTTCCGGATTGAACAAATAAATTCCACAATTGATGACATTGCTTACAAAAGTTTCTGGCTTTTCCACATAATGTAGAAGCTAAGAAGAAAAAAAGAAAAATAATGAAGAGAGTTAAATTTGTTGCTTAAATGAAATGAAAAAAATTGTATTCGTCTCTTTAAAGGATTGTTTTTAAAAAAAGATTGACTTTATAACTATCAGGTCTACATTATACATCTAGTGTACTTCTTGTCACTGGTCGTGACTTCTGCAGGCCTCCTTACAAAGTTGGGCTGGACAAGGAATGTCCAGACAACAAATAAAGGTAAGACAAATTAAAGCCAATTCTTTTTTTTGGATGTTTTATTTCTATCTTGGCATTGGTGGCATGGAGAGAGAGAGAGATGGCTGCTTGATTCTAAGTCATCAATAGGCTTAGTTTTGGAGCATTGAATATTGTTTAATAAAAGTATATTGTCACAGTTCTACTAATAAGTAAAGAATCAAAAGAAATGGTAAAATCACAAAATAGTCAAGTCTATAATAAAAATATTCTTTAATAAAAGCATATTGCCACAGCCTTAATATTTAAAAATTGAAACTGAAAACAACTTCAGTTTATTTTTGGTCTCATTAATCAACTAATTTTAGCATAAAATATTTATTTTATTAAAAGTTGTTTAAAAAGAAGAATTGTTTTCTTTTTATTTTGTGTCTCTTACTTCATGACTTTCTTTTCCTTCTGCCATGCAACCAAACTTCAAAGATTGTTGACGTGTGGCCTAGAAAGAAAAAGATATGAGAAAATATATATATACAATCTTGAATAACAGAAAATAACAAAAAATAAAGAGAAAAATGAAATGAAAAAGTTTAGCCTGGCACAAGGCTAAGAAATAAGAGTATCTCTTGTGAATGAAACAACAGAACATCTGAATTGATAAAATAGACACTTATGGTAATCATTGAGCTTTTGTCAAAATTTTAAATCTCTATATCCACACCCTTGGGTGCCAAAATGTCTAAATATATTTATATACATACAATAAAGATATCAGCATCTGAGGGGGGCGATATAGAGAAATACCCTAATTGAAATTTTAAATTTTGAAGGAGTAAAATTAAAGATTGAATAGAAAAAAATGATTATTCTATTTTGGAAAAGATTTAATCTCTTGAAAAATTAAAGCAAATTGTCTTTTTGTGTTTTAGTTGGAGACGCACCCGTACGGAATTAGTGGAGAATCCCATGACGTCACTTCCGGGAATGAGGACCGGTGCGCTCAGTCAGAGATTGGGGTGTCACTCAGAAGGTCGTTTGTTAACGCCCGGGTGGAGCAAAGGTCTTGCTCTCCCGTTTTTACTTGTAATCTTACTGAATACAAGTTGTTTTCATGGTTCCTGTGTCCACATCATTTTATTTCAAACTAACACTATAACACTTTCATTGTGAATGCTCTTTATAAGTTCATGTAGTTTACATCCAACTTTAATGACATTTTTTTCTAACATAGAAAATTTATCCAGGAAAGCCACAGTGTTATTTTTAATGCCTTTAGATATTTCCTACTTTGTGAAAGATTAATTATAGTGAAGCTAGCATTGAATCTTTTGGATTATGTTAACAAAATATGTTTTTCCATAAGACTAGGTAACCCTAGAAGAACTGAGTTATTTCTTTTGACTTTATCAGTTTATTTTAGAGTCTGTGTAGTTTTAATTGATATGAGTCTATAATCATTTACATTGATTTTAAAGTCCCTCGTTTGAAGAAGGATGCGCTTTAAGATTATCAAACAAATGTGAAAATGAAAAGATGTGGAGAAAATGTTTTGTTACTGCATGCAAATCAACTGGGGCAACCTGAAAAATGCAAATGGAGGTGCCAATTATATCGTCCTACCAACACAAATGTTTGTATGCAGATGAGATAGTACTTTTCTATATATAAACAGGTTGTTTGATGAACACATAGGGCAGTAAGTAGGAGAGTTCCTCAGAACTGGTAGTGTGTTTTTGTAGTGTTGCTACATTTTATTCCACACCACGTGTGTCTGCTAGACCTTCCTGTTACAGAATACAAGAGCAATCGCCATAACAAGCATCTTTTTCATTTTAAAAACCTGATTTTTAAAAAATTTACCTCTGTGCCAAGAATTGTTCCGTACGCACTCGCTGGATTTCCCCGATGAAAGTTTAACATTTCAAGAAGTGGAAAATCGCCACAAACATCAGCGTTCATCACAAAAAAGGATTCTGGGTGACCCATTAAAATTTGGTCACGGAAATGGTACAGGCCGCCTGCAGTACCAAGAGCAGTGAACTCTAGCAAATATCTAAAAGCAAAGAGTAAAAAAAAAATATTAGTTTATAGCTTTGTACTCTAAACACTTTGCTTTGCAGTGTAGATTTTTTTTTTTTTGCACAGCTTCTAAAGAAAAAGACAAAAAAATTTAAAAGTAAAAACTATCACTTATTAACTTTTACAAGATGTACCTTAGTTTAAAGTCCAACTTTAGTTTTAAATTTCTTTCTTGTAACAATTTTTTTCTCATTAAAACATCAGGTCAAATGCAATTTTCTTTTTGCCTAAAGGGAATTCTTTTCAATCAAATGACAGCAATTTAAAAAAAAAAAAAAAAGCCATGAATTCTTATTTCAAAATCATTAACAATCATCATTCATATCATTTAACACAGTAATGTACGTAGTGTAACAATTGGTTTCCACAAAAGGAGTAGCAGGGGCAAGCGTGCAGATTTGTTATTTGCCCTAGTACAGTACCTGATATCTTTAAATGGTCACCCATCTAACCACTGACCAGGCTGGATGTGGATCATTAAATAAATAATAAATCATTAACAAAAAAGAAAAAGACTTTTATGAAAAAATCAATCTAATTCATGGCTTGCACAAAGTGACTCATCAAAAAGTCTTTCTTTTTAAATTGAAAAACATAAAGTCAGCATAAATGATAATCTAATAAAAACAAAGTCATTTCCAGTTGTAAAGCAACAGTTTTTGCTGCCCAGGGCTGTCGTAAGATTTACTCCCCATTAACCACTGATAATCCATTAAAATTCAGAACTCAAAAAAGCCCTGATAATATCTATTTTTGTCGAACTAAAATCAAGGATCTAATTATAGTCAACTTTGTCATATTTGAAAAATCCAGTTAAAAAACAGTATTATTTACATACATAAAATATATGAAACATATTACAACCTTAAAAACTTATTTTGGTATTAAATTTCAGATTTTTTCTTAGATTTTTACTTATATTATTGTTTTCATTTTCAACTGTTCAAAATGTCGGCCCCTGACACATGTCACACTGACCCCTTGGCCCTTCCTTGCAATTCTTATTTCAACATTTGATGAAACTTTCCCAGAATTAATTGATAAAAAAGATTTTTATAAATTTTTGTCAAAAAAAATGTTACCTAATCTGGATTTTGAATTCTTGTTTGCATTCTTGAATAAATTTTGCCAAAGGTTCATTGTGCTGGTAAAAACCAATTAAAAGAATTTCCTTTAAATTTGGAACCTGAAGGAAAAAAAACAAAAAGAAAAAATAAATAAATTCATTTGGATCAACAGATTTGATCTTTTCATGCCAAACAAAATTCATAAATTTCTTAGGTATTAGTGTATTTTCGCACCTATGGGTGTTTATATGCAGTTTGAACTAACTATCACTAAATATGGTACCCATGGTTGTTCATATCCAGTTTGAACTAACTATCACTAAATATGGCACCCATGGGTGTTCATATGCAGTTTGAACTAACTATCACTAAATATG
>JAUZSX010297012.1:1339-13505 GCA_034780655.1 Idiosepius hallami
AAAATTCAAGGCCTTTTTAAGGCAAAACTCAAAATTCAAGGACTTTTCAAGGCAATAATAAAATCAAGGTCTTTTTAAGGCAAAACTTAAAATTCAAGGCCTTTTTAAGGCAAAACTCAAAATTCAAGGACTTTTCAAGGAAATAATAAAATTTAGGACTTTTCAAGGCAAAACTCAAAATTCAAGGACTTTTCAAGACAAAACTTAAGAGAAATAAAACTTTCAGGTCATGAATGCATAAGTTCAGCCATCATAACAATGCAATTTGCAATCCCCTCTAATTCATTTGTTGCTATCTAAGAGTCTCACACCATCAATATTTGCAACAGAGAGATGAAACTTTCAGGCCATGAATGCATAAGGTCAATCATCATAACAATGCAATTTGCAATCCCCTTGATCAATTCATTGCTTTCTTAAGAGTCTCACACCATCAATATTTGCAACAGAGAGTAGACACTTTCAGGTCATGAATGCATAAGGTCAATCATCATAACAATGCAATTTGCAATCCCCTTGATCAATTTATTGCTTTCTTAAGAGTCTCACATCATCAACAACTATGTAAGATGAGGACAATAGTAAGTAAAAAAGAAATTAATAAACGGATTAAGCAGACTAATCCAATTGTAAAAGCAAACAATTTTAATCCTTTTAGCAAAGTGGTTGCTATGGCAACATTAGAAGAAAATTGAGAAACAGGATTAGAGAGATTAAACCCTATGGACCCTTTCGAAAAAGTCGATTTTTAGTAACAAAAATAGAAAAAAGAATAGATTAGTTTTATCTAAATTAAATTTTAGGGTTTCATCGATGGCCACTTGTAGTCGAGTATGACTGTCTTCCGTCTTGGGCCTATGGACCTTTTCGAGAGGATGCCTGCACGTAAAGTCTTTTTAACGTGGTAAGACTAATGCACCTGCGGCCACAAGGCCCATTGGCAGAGGAGGGCCTGCTTTCAATGGGAAAAAGAGAACCACGACGACTGGAGGCCATCCTCTGTTGCAGCCTTCAGTGCCGTTGTGTCATTGTGGAAATCATCTGTCACATCCTTAGTTGAGATCTTCCACTATTTAACCCATAGCTGGAGGGAAGATGGGGTTTCATACCTTTCCCAAGGGTATTAGTCGACATGTCAACGTAGATGGAACAACTTGGATTTGAACGCGCATACAAAGGTTCCAAAGTCTGATTGCCATATCCACTGGGCCAGCTCCAGGTTTTTCAGAATG
Organism: Idiosepius hallami; assembly: GCA_034780655.1. Taxonomy (NCBI): domain Eukaryota; kingdom Metazoa; phylum Mollusca; class Cephalopoda; family Idiosepiidae; genus Idiosepius; species Idiosepius hallami. Next base: position 2,572 of record JAUZSX010297012.1, read on the forward strand.
TTTGGGATGAGGCTTCCCAATTTGTACATCAATTTTTCAGACTGTTTTAGTTCCAAGATTTCAACATTCTACCAAATCAGAACAAGAGAAAGCTACGGCCAGGGTTTGAATAAAGGGTTAAGTTCAAAATTCTGTAAAGACTCCTGGTTACAATAAGCCAAAATGTTAAGGTAACAATGATAAGAATAAAGACAACAGTTTGAAAAATAAATGTACCAATTATCAAGCTTCATTATGTGTTTTACAGTTACGACCATGCTTTTAGCTTTTGGGAAAAAAATACCAGTTGATCATGAAAACAGGTGGAAAATAGATTTTTATTTAATGACCATTTGGAATGCTATTTGAGGAAAGCATTCAGATTAGAAACTCTGAAATTGAGTAACTTTTTTTTTTTTTTTTTTACATTTAAAAGTTTTCATTTTTTTTTTTTCTTTGAAAAAAAAAAAAAAAGTTATTTCTTCTTTTTTTTTTTACTTTTTATTTATCCTCAAACCAGGGTGAATTTTATTATTTCGAGTCCAAAAGTCCCACTGCTTGTTCTATTTGTTCAAGATAAACACTTTTTACAGGAAGAAAATATCTTGACTCCAGTGGAATGTTTGTACACTGAAATAAGAGGAGAAATAGAAATTAAAAAAATAACCATTAGATTCTGCTGTGATTCTACACCATTTCAACTTCAAAATGGAAAAATCAACTTCAAAATGGACTCAATTTTCAAATAAAAGAATTCATCAAATTAGAAAACAACTCTTTTGATTATTTCTTATTTTGAAGTCATTTGTTGATTAATCTACTTTAAAAAAATTAATTAATTCTTTTACTTGAAAATAAATCCATTTTGAAGTTGAAATGGTTTTATGTCAAGATTTTATTTCAAATTAGATCAACATAAATCTTTAATTGAGAGACTTTTGATTAAAATTGGAAAATACCATCAAAATCTGCAAAAAGATGTCAAAAATGTTTTCAATAGTATTTGAATATTGGGTTAGGGTTAGTTTAGGGTAAATTTATATGGGTTTGTTTGGTTTGGTGGATTTTACTTCAAGTTAGCCCTTTGAGTCATTTTATGCAGAATACTATTTTATTTATTAAATGATCATTAAAATGTTGAGATGGCAATAGACATATTTGAGCAGGGAAAAATTGACAGAAACAGTCATGTTTACAAAACAAGCAATTTATCTTATATTAGAAGTCCCCCTCATCAAAAACAAGAACCCTATAACCAACACAATAACATTTGAAAATAGCTATGGAATCTTTAACATATTTCGAAAAAAAAAAATGTTTTAGAAAAAAAAAAAAAAAAAAAACAGCAGACGAACAAACATAAACAATGCAAAAAACATAAAAAAAAAAAAAAGATCAAAACACAATAAAAATCTAAAATGTAACTGACAAAAAATGTCAAGCCCTGAGGACAGTCTAGGAGGACTAAAACGGTTTGGAAAAGTTGGGGAATACATAAGAACCCTTGACCCGAAAAGAAAGAACAAGAAAAATAGTAGAGCGGAAGATTCAGAAAAAGTGGATTAAACTTCTCTTTAATGAGACATGAATTAAGTAATTTATTAATAATGAATAGGAAAATGCTAAGAGATGAAAACACTACTTCAGATCGGGAGTAGTTTGTAGGTAGCATTTAAAATAGCAGTCGGTTGTAATATTGTTAAGTTATGGAAGTAACAATGGCACGAAAAACAAGGAAGGGAAAATCATGTTGGAGACACTGATTCCCACCAGATCAGTGAAGTTAAGCAGCATAGAACCTGTCCAGTACCCAGATAGGTGACCACTTAGGAATATCAGGTACTCTACTAACTAGCTGGTCAGCAGTTTGTGTTATGATCATTTGAATGCATAAATCATTTAAACTGAGAGACCTTCCCTCACGACTGATTGTGCAAGCTAAAATGTCTTCTATTAGAGTTACCCACTAGAGTGAAAACTGAGAATCTAAAAATACTCTGAGGTTGCAAAAATCCCATACCAACAGGTAGATTGATCCAAGCCCAAACGGATGAGAAGATGTCTTCAATCACAGTGATGTTTTGATTATTCAATCAAAGGGAGGTAAGAAGTCTATGAGTCGTACTAAGAGACATAACTATTTGCCATAAAAATAAACACCTTTTTTCTATCCTATTAAAGCACATAAATCTCCAACAAATACAAATCAAGTACCTCCAAGAAAACACTCTAAAAGACCTTTTCCACAAAGAAGACGCTACAAATATCATAAAGTTCCAAATAAGGCTATATAGAAATATATATATGTAATGAACTTCCATAGCACATTTCATAACTGACACCTTACATTCATATTAAAATCTCAAAATAAATAAAAATACCAAGAAAAGAATTCAAATCAAAACAAAAAAACTTAAACAAAACCAAACAATCAATTCAGCATTAAATAACCAAAGAGAATTGATATGCTGGTAAAACCAAACAATCAATTCAGCATTAAATAACCAAAGAGAATTGATATGCTGGTAAAACCAATCAATCAATTCAGCATTAAATAACCAAAGAGAATTGATAGGCTGGTAAAACCAAACAATCAATTCAGGATTAAATAACCAGAGAGAATTGATATGCTGGTAAAATAAACCAATGAATTAATCACTTTACCTTTGAATGGTTTTTAGAAGCAGAATCTAGAATGCCACCAAGTGATGATTTTAAACGCGTTCGTTTGGAAATATCTTCTTTGTATTTCTTGAGTCTAAATTTTCCATTTATTGGGAAGACATGACCTTCGGTGCTAAAAATGTATTTCGTAGCTTCTCTATTTAAATGGTTATCTTTGTCAAATAACTGAAAAACAAAATGGGAGAAGGATAAATATAAACAAGTGATTAACAAATTATAGGATTATCAAGGTTACAAGTTGTCAGAAAGAAAGAAAACTAAAATATTAAAATTCCTTTTGCATAAATTAAAAGCAAAGGATTTATTCCTTTCTTTTTTCCAGACTTTTGTCTTCATCTTACATCGTTGTTGTTGTTGTTTGTTCTTCACCACGTTTCGGACAAATTCTCCTGTGGTCTTCATCAGGTGTTTAACTACAACCCCCAGATGGGAACTCTTAGTTTCCTAACAGTATCCCAAGCAACCAATGGCTTTCAAAGTTGTTGGGGTAATTGCTACATTTAAGTATTAATTTATTTTAAATTATATTATTCCTATTGTTACTTTTATTTATGTATATTTTTTACATAAACAGAGTGTCCAAAAAGTTACTGTTCAGCAACTTTTTAAACACCTTGTGTGTATATATATATATATATATATATATATAGCAGATAAGTGCAGACACTGAGTCAACGGCCATTGGCAAAATTCAGTCTCTCACCTGTGCAGCCATCAAGCAAAAAGAATGCCTAGTTGTGTACACTTGTGTGTGTGTGTATATATATATATATATATACAACATACATACATACATATATAAGGTACAAACACACACACACATATATATATATATATTATATGTAAAAAAAGGTCTTGTTGAACATCAATGATGTGTTCAATCTATCCTCTTTTAAAAGAATCCTTTCAAATTTTCGGATGTTGTGTCTAACATCCACCGTGCAGTCCTTTGGGGACTCTAAGTGTTTTTTTTATATATATATCTTCTAACATAAATATATATTTCTGTAAAAAACAAAGTTATGAATGTCTTACCAAATATAAATATTTACAAGTTTCACTAAGGAAGAAACTTTCCATACGATCTTCTTGATCCATTCGATGAACGTTATGGATTGTAGCGTAGCCGCATCTGAGAGCGGAAAAACAAAAGCACAAAAACAGTGAGGGATGAAATGAAAATCATTATTTCAATTTTATATTCTGATTAAGAAAAACAAAAAGAACTGTTTTATATTTATCACTAGGGCTGTGACAATGTTTGTTTTTTTTAAAGAGTATTCTTGTTACAGGCCTATTCTTTAATTGATTATTCAGTGATTTAATCATTTCATTTAAAACTGTAGGTATCTCTAGTAAGTAAAGAATTAAAAGAAATGGTAAAATTGCAAAATAGTCGAGTCTGGGAAAAAAAATATTCTTTAATAAAAGCATATTGTCCCGGCCCTATTTAACACTAGCAATATATATCCTAGCCTTCCTCGGATTGAGAGTTACTTTGGATTTAAGAAATTAACTCAATAAATAGTGACTGTAGTTAAGTCTCACATAAATAAATGAAATGATAATAAAATACTGATATCAATAACATAAATAAAATATTAAAATCAATAACATAAATGAAAATAAAATACAAGAACTTCTCACTTTAGGCGAGGGTTACATTTTTGAAGGGCTCACGTAAAGTTATTTTTCGCAGAATGTGAATTTAAATAATATATCTGGGCTGAACTGTAGACTATAGGGCATAAAAGGATACAATTTTATTTACAGTATTCTACGTATATTCAATCACTAGACAACTCCGACTCGGACTCCCGCTGCGGGAAGATTGATTTTGTTGACACCACACAAATTCGAACTGAACGCTTAATGTGACGAATTTCTTGTTGGTTTTCACCTCACTTAAATCTGAAAACACGAAAAGTGAACACCCGTAAAGTGAGAAGTCCCTAAATTGAAATCCTTACTTGGCTTTGGCATGTGTGTTGAGGCTGTGAATAATTTCTTTTCCAACATGGAGGTAGAATGGATTTTTAGTCGCTTGATAAAGGAAGTACGTCGACTCAACTAATTCTGGACGAAGTGGGTAGAAATGCAAATCAGCAGCTTTAAATTGCCAATTAAAACGTTCTGGAAGAACACCATATTTTTTCCAGATGGCATGGAAAAAAGCATGAGTACAAATGGCCTCTTCAACATCTCCGTTCAGAACCTGAGTAGAGAAGAATGGAAAAGAAAAATCAAAAATGGAGAGAAATAAAGTCAGATTTTCTGCAAAAAAGACATAGACAATAATTACTATTATTTACTGCAGTCTGTGGCGCCCACCCATGTCCGAGTATTGGGTCTATCATTTGTCCCCTATTTTCTAGGATGTCTATGTTTTACATGGCTTGCAAGGCCAAACCAGTGGTTGAAGGGTTTCAAGCAGTATTTGCAAGAGAATGTAGCCAAAGGACAGAGCTGTTCTTTTCTTCCCTTGAATCTTTTCATTTTCTCTTTTCCTCTCCTCAAAGTCCATGGCTAATATATTGCAGTACAATACAAGTTACTACCAATAAATTTTTAAATAATAGGGATTTTTTTTGCATGGAAAACAATCCATTTTTCGGCATATTAACTTATATTAGAGTCATTTATAATATTTATGTTCAATCTTAGTGTCTAAGCAAGCAGAAAGAAATCTAGATTGTAGATTAACAAGACCAAGTGTTGCCATTTCACTTTTGTTACCTAGTTGGTGCTTTCAACTTAAGTAAACTTATTTTTCACATGATTTTTTTTTTTATAATAAATCATATTATTTAATATTTAGAGCCAATAAAGAATTAGTAAAAAAAGGTTTTGATTGAAATTTTCATTTAAATGCCACAAACTGCTAGAGTTTAACAGATTTGAATAGACTCATATTTGATTCCTAGATTACTCTTTAGTTTTTGGCTAGAATTATACCTTGTCATATATTAAAAAATATACAGTAGTCGGAGTTATTCTGGTGCAATCACATACTTTCTATCTTTCGAACTTAACTATTTTAAGTTAAAAAAAAAATTAGAAATGAAGTTAATAAGTTAGTTCAGTGACTAAACTGAGTTAGGCACAAGGCCAGTTTTACATGTTCATTATATCCCTGGGCTTTTTGTAATCATTGCTGATCTTCACCTAGATGAGTTATTCTTATCAAGTTAACAGGTCTCCTCCAACTGCATTTTTGGAGCCAGTGTTATCTTTACACCTAGATGAGTTGCTCTTTGGAGTTGAACCTAATCTGCACAAGGCAGGTGAAAGTGAATGTAATGGTTTTGACTGGAATTTGAACTCGTTCAAGCTTTTACCACTGCTTCACCATGGCTACCCAAACCGGGGTTTTGAAATCAGTGTTATCCTTACACCTAGAGGAGTTGCTCTCCCAAGTTAAAAAGCCTCATCTGCCCTAGGTAGCAGAACGTGAATGCAATGGTTTTGTCTGGGATTTGAACTCGTGTAACAGGATTCCAGAGTCCACACTTTTACCACTGCTCCCCCTTTGTTGTTCTATTAAAAAAAGGTTTTTTTTTTAATTTACCTGAACTGCTGACCAAGCAGCTTGAAGAGAATCAACCCAATTGTTTACAGTGTCCCCAGTTTTCATATTCACATTAACATATAATGGAGGATGACCAAGACCTTTATTACAATGAAGTCTTCTAAAAAATAAAAATTAAAAAAAAGGTTGATGTTTCAATAAGACTTTTTTTTTTTTTCATTCAGATAAGCACAAAAAAATCTAATCTGAAGCAAATCATTTATTAAAATTAGTTTTGAAATGAATGTTGTAATAAATTTTATTTTAAAAAAAATGATTTGCTACAAAACAATAAAACTGTTTCAGGGTGGGTATTGGAAGACTGGAGGATTTTAATCTAAAATCATTTTTACAAAAACAAAATTGTATTTAATCCAAATAGTTTATTCAAAAGATTTAGGCTTGGAATTCATGTTTTTCTAACTATGAAATATGAAAAATAATGTTTTTTTTAAATAACCACCATTTTCTTGCTCACAAAGAATTGCTTTTTAATAGGCAGTTTTTATCACTTCGTGCAATGTTTAAAGCTACAAAAGACGTATCTCATTTTGGATATTAACTTTTAGCTGCTGAATCATTAGCGGATTGTTTTAAAAATAGTTTCCCCAAAATGATTCAGACTTGTCAAATTTAGCATTTTTGTGGTAGGCTGCCAATCTAAACTTTAATAAGGATTAATTAAAAAAAATATGTAAAAGAATAAATTAGTGTTATAGACTCCAATAATTCTACATTAATAAAAAAAAAATGAAAGAAAGTTAAATATCATATCTTTCGTAAAAGTTGTTTTACCTTAAAACTCTTTAGTCATACAGCACCCACCCTGTATTTACAGAATCATTCACTTTTTGATTTTTAACTCTTTTTTAATTCTAATTATAAATATATGATTAAACAAGGACTTTTTTTTTTCAAAATAACATTTTTAAAAAAAGATCATGTGTTTTGTACGAGAAAGAGAGAAAGGGAGGAACAGCGAGATAAAGAGAGAGGGCAAGAGTGTTGTTTCACGGAATAAATAGCCTCGACTATCTTTTCATATAAAAGGAACGTTTTCTATAATCACCGTTTTTATGTTACTATGGAAACAGTAGAAACAAAAATAAGCATAAGCAGAGTTTTTTTTTTCAATAGAATTAAACAAGAAAATATACAGAACTTTTGCTAAATATTTAAATTATTTTTTAAACAAAACAGATAGAATTAAACAAGAAAACATACAGATTTTTTTAAAAAAGAAAACAGATTTAAATCACAAATGAAATATATTAAAATCTTTTTGTAATAGAATTATTTATCAATTTTAACTTTTTTTTTCAATTTTAAACAAGAAAACAGATTTAAATCACAAATGAAATAGAAAAACTTTTAAAAACAAATATTGTTCACGAATGCACGAATCTTGCGGAGGGAGAGCACACTCTGTTAAAACATTGTTTTACTTTAGAAATTTTTTTTTACTAATGAAATTAATAAATATTTGTACCTGATAAAAGGCTTATATATCAACAAGTCGGTATACCTTTTTTTTTTTTCTTAACTTACCCTCTACGCATATGAAATTTGATTGTTTCATAGGATTCATTAAATCTCTTCAGGTCCTCAGTTCCACCAAACATTATAAATGACTGAAAAAATATTAAATATAAATATGGATTGCAGTTAGTAAAAATATCTAGAAAATAATTATTATAATCCTAGACACACTGTTACTTAATTACCAAATTAGTACAACCATTATGCCCAGAATAAAAGTGGAATATTTCAACAGCAAAAGACCTAACTGTTCCAAGAGTGTCTCCTTAGATTTGGTGTGGTTTATAATGAAATAAAAGTGTATTGTTGATTAGTTTTCTATTAAAAATGGATTATTCGAACTAACAAAAGAACCAACAGTTTCTAGATAAGTCTAATGAGATTTAGAAAGTTTATTTTTGCGTAATTTTTAATTGAATGACACAATTCTTTTAAATGGTTTTAAATATCAACTTTTCTACAGAAATTAGAAACAAAGTACAAAAACCAACAATCAGATATTTATTTTAAGTTATTTAGAGAAACCAATTTAAATTTTAAGGTTACAAATGAGTTTTATGAACTAATCTGTAAAGTGAGATTGCTTATATTTATAGTTAGAGTGCTCAATACCAGTGATTGAGCATGTATATTAGTTGGGCGAGAAACTGACAGTCACTAAAGGCTGTTGATTCCATGTCTGGTTATCAAACAAAAAAGCTTTTCAGTCTGATGACCGGGCAGCCGAGAAACCGACAGTCACCAAAGGCTGTTGACTCCGTGTCTAAGCTTATCTGGTCATCAAACAGAAAAGCTTTTCAGTCTGAAGACCGTGCAGGTGAGAAACCGACAGTCACCAAAGGCTGTTGATTCCGTGTCTAAGCTTATCTGGTCATCAAGCAGAAAAGCTTTTCGGTCTGATGACCGTGCAGGCGAGAAACCGACAGTCACCAAAGGCTGTTGACTCCTTGTTTACGCTTAACCAATATTATTTCTCAAGTTATTGTCTATTTTTCTAGCTATCAAGCAAGATTTTTAATGTTGGAATCTAGAGTGTATAAATATTTTCCATAACTGTTATTATTGCTTAAGCACTCTCACTGAACCTTCACCTTTTATTTGTGGCTGTTGGATTTATTTTCAGTCTTTATTAGTTTGTTTAAGATATATAAAATATGCTTCTTGCACTAGGACAATATTGTCTTGTACCCCTGATAGGGAACCTCTGTAATAAATGATGATAAGTGATTGAGTTAAGACCTGTGTGCCCCAGTCACTTTTCTTATTACGACTGGATAGCATTTGTTGGTGTAATTTTGTTAAGAAATTCAGGTATTTATACCAAATGGAAAAATAAGATAAAAATACAAAAGTTGATTTTTTCTATGCTTTGTTATATTTTCTTTCAGCATCATAAGTCTTTTTCTACTTAGGCTTTATAAAGGTTTACGTTTCAAACAAATTAAAAGTCATAAACAAAAAATTATAAAAATTATTCCAAACTGTCGATTTACTGCAGGTTGAAAATAACAAAGTTAAAAAGTCGACAATAATTAAATAATGGAAAATAATAGAGTAAATTTAGGAAAAAGGCCAAATTTAAGGCCAAATCTAAAAAGGCCCAAAATATAAATTTTGAGGCCAAGCTACTGTAAAAAAAAGGCCAGATTGATTAAATTTGGTCTTAAAAAGGCCAATCAGGCAACCTAGTTTTAGCAAAAAAGAAAAAAAAAATTTGATTGAAATATAAAATTGTGGTTACAAACCTTGAGCAAATATTCATAAAAGGAATCAAGTCCAGCCCCAAGGCCACTCATGATACCAACCCATTCACCAGTCTGGATATTAATCACATTTCCTAAAGTAAATACAAATCAAAATAGTCTTTATTCCAACTACCCTCAACCCCCAAAAACATTAAATGATGCATTTAAAAAGCCAAAAAAAATCTCTTTATACTGGGTTCATTTTAAAATACAAAATTACATTTTTTATTTCATACAATTTTGTACAAATATTTTCTTAATTTTTATTTATCTTGTTTTTCAAAAAGTTCGTAAAGACTTGGAAAAGAAAAATTTACTTGCCAAGTAAAACACACACACACACACACAAATATATATAAAATATTACTGTACCTAGTAATCCAGTAACATTGGATTTGTATTTCCATAGAGAGTTTACAGCTCTACGAGCAACAGATTCATAAACTGGATCATCAAGAAGACGAGAAAGTACCCCAAATTCAAGGAGTAAGGTACCAGCACCAGATGTACAAGTTTCATTCAGACAATTTGCAGGAACACCTTTTCGTAAATTGATCTGAAATTGAAAAAAGAAAAAAATTTTTTTACAAAATAAAAACATAATTCAATCTTACTCAGAAATATTTTCATATTATCAAAATTTTTTAATTTTTTTTTAACAGAAAATTTTAGCATATCAGTGAGTTATACTAAAACAAGAAGTGAAAAATTACAAATTTGACCAAGAAATTCTATAAACAAAAGTCATCATGGGTTGATAAAGAATTTCCAAAAAATTGCATTTCCGTTAAGCTGTCATACTATAAATAATAAATTGGTAAAATTTTATTTTCTAAATGTTTTACAGTAAAATTTACAGTTTATTAGTTTATTTAAACTTCTATATACCCATAGTGCACAGTAACTTTTTAGACACACTGGATATCTTAATTTTATCTCATACAACACCATATTAAAATTGAATCTTATTGTGTGGAAATCAACTTGGGACAGTGGGTAGGCAGTTGGTCTTTGGAATTGTAATAAATGAGTTTTAATATTAGTTGTTTTATTTGTGTTCACAATTGGACTAATACCCTTGGGAAAAGTATGAACAACAACATTCCCTGTGGCTATGGACAAAATAGTTCAGATTTTGTTATTCAAAAAAACTGTGTAAACAAAAAAGAATGTTTATCAAAATAATGATTGTTCTTGGCATTAAATGACCTAAAAATATTGATATTATATTTACCTGGTGAGCATCAACCCAAGTTTGGCACAAGGCCACTTTTACGTGCTCTTTACCTGGGCTTTTTACATTCGGTGTTACTCTTCACCTAAATGAGTTGCTCTCCCGAGTTAACGAGCCCCATCTGCTCGAGGCAGCTAAAGATGAATGTAATGGTTTTGACTGGGATTTGAACTCGCGTAATACG
>JAUZSX010297022.1:0-13505 GCA_034780655.1 Idiosepius hallami
TATATAGAGAGAGAGAGAGAGAGGGGGAGAGATAGAGAGAGAGAAAGATAGAGAGATAGAGAAAAAGAATTAGAGAAAGAGAGCAAGAGAGAGAGAGAGACATTCAAAGAAGAGAAGTTTGTGAGAAAAGAAAGAAGGAAATATAGAAAGAAGAGAGACCATCATCTCAGCTGTTCATTTCTTTCTTTTTCAAAGTAAATCAAGGCTTTCTTTACAATCAACTGTTTGGGCAAAGAGTTTTCCTCAAGTGATCTAATATTGACATGTGGAGGTGTTTAGCACTAAGGCATTAAGGTATGAGAGAGAGAGAGAGAGAGGGTAAGAGAGAGAGAGGGGGTAAGACAGAGAGAGGGAAAGAGACAGAGAGAGAAAGAGACAGAGAGGGAAAGAGACAGAGAGAAGGAGATGGAGAGACAAAGAGAGAGAGGGTAAGACAGAGAGGGAAAGAGAGAGAGGGAAAGAGAGAGATAAAGAAAGAGTGAAAGAGAGAGAGAGAGTGAAAGAGAGAGAAAGAGGGAGAGAGAGTGAAAGAGAGAAAGAGGGAGAGAGAGTGAAAGAGAGTGAGTGAGAGAGAGAGAGTGAGAGAAAGATTGAAAGAGAGAGAAAGAAAGAGAAAGTGAAAGAAAGAGAGAGTGAAAGAAAGAGAGAGGGAAAGAAAGAGAGAGGGAAAGAGAAAGAAAGAGGGAAAGAGAAAGAAAGAGGGAAAGAGAAAGAAAGAGAGAGAGGGAAAGAGATAGAGGAGAGAGAGTGAAAGAAAGAGAGAGAAAAAAAGAAAGAGAGAGAGAGAGAGAGAAAGAGAGAGAGAGAGAGAAAGAGAGAGAGAGAGAGAAATAGGAAAAGATCTATTTAGGCAGATCTATGAATTTTGAGTCCATGACAAAAAACAGAACTCAATAAAAAAAAAAAAAATAAAAAAAATGTCTACACAAATTTAAAAATTCTACAATAAAAAAAAAAATTATGTTTTAATATTTGGCAAAATTGGATGAAAAAGAATTTTAAAAAAGAATTAAAAAAAAAAACCCAAATCTTTTTTTAAGTTTTAAAATCACTTAACAAATTCTCTAAGTATTATATTTACTTGGTGAGCACCAACCCAAGTTTGGCACAAGGCCATTTTACGTGCTCTTACCCAGGCATTTAACATTCAGTGTTACCCTTCACCTAGAGGAGCTGCTCTCCCGAGTTAACAAGCCCCATCTGCCTGAGGCTGCTAAAGTGAAAGCAATGGTTTTGACTGGGATTTGAACTCGCATACTACGATTCCAGAGCCCAAGCTTTTACCAATGCTCCACCGTCGCTGCCCAATTTCTCTAAATATTTCTCCTCTTTTTCTTCTTATTCCTAAAAAAAGCTGCTAACACACACAACTGGACAATTTTATTATTTTAATAATTTAAAAAATAAACTTGCAGGCAACGGTCACAAGTAGAAAATAAAATTTGGTTGTTTTTTAGGGAGGGGAATTCAAACAACCATTTTTTTTTAAGAGAGGGAACTTCAAACAACCCTTTATGCAGTGAGCAAATGCAAAACTCAAACATTTTGTCCTTAAGGCCAAACAGACATCCGTGCCATCATTGTTATTTTTTTGCCCACTTTAATCATTCATCAACACACAAATAATTTCACTGTTATATACAGAGATATCATTAAGAAAACAGTGAGCAACGTTTTGCTTAAATAACACTTAATACATTTACAATTGTTCTAACATTTACAATGTCTATGCGTTAAAAACAATACTGTGAGTAAAACATTTCATTTCTTACATATTAAGACATACCTTGGTAGACTTTATTATTTATCTACATTTAACAATAATTTTAAAATTTTGTATCAGTAAAACTTTTTAGGCTATGTAAGCGCTTTCATTATCCTAACTGGTCTGTGGTTTGATGCAGCTCAAGCCTGTATCAGCTTCATAATATGATAAATGCAAGAGTGAGAAACTACCAGTTATAAAAAACTAGTGTTAAACTAATGTGTGTGTGTGTGTGTGTGTGTGTGTGTGTGTGCGTGTGTGTGTAGTTCTGGATTCAATAAGTTGTTTGGTTTAAATATTTTAAAACACTTTCATGATAAATCATGAAGTTTTGTTTTTTTTATATATATATATATATAATAATCTGTAGTAGGATTGCTTAATATCAGTGATAGAGCATGTATATTAAGCACAGATGAGTCAACGGCCTATGGTGAGTCAGTTTTTTGCCTGCGCGGTCATCAGTCTAATGACCGTGTAGGCGAGAAACTGACAGTCACCGAAGGCTGTTGACTCCGTATCGATGCTTAAGTAATATAAGCCAGACTTTTGTTTAGAAAAAAAAACAGCTGAAAATTTAATTTTTAATGATAACATTACAATATCCTTCTAGTTTTTAATCCAATGGTGCTATTAGTTTTATATTAGAATTCCCATAACAGAATAAATCTTTATTTTTGTTTTCCTTGATATTCCTGCTAGTTGTTATAACACAATTCTATTAACACAAACACCATCTTTATTTTGTTTAAAAAATGCTGTGAGAACAAGCCAAAAATCCTGTTTAAAAACCAAGATCTTTGTCCCCAGTCAATACTGGTTCATTCACGCTTCTTCCCTTGATTGCATTGCCTGTATTTTCTCCAAATATCTCTATTTTGAAAATGTCAACATAAACAAAATGAGATTTAAAAAAAACCTAGAAGGAAAAATAAAAACAAGTTCAGCACCAAGTTTTTTTTTCCATAACAATTTTCTATTCAACAAGATGAAAGGGTATTGCCACATGTCTGTCTGTCTGTCTGTCTTTGCTTCAGTATTCCTGCCATAGAAAGTATACCTCATGTGTACACAATACACAATACATAGAAAGAATACCAGAACTGAGCAGGATTAAGAAATTAGAAACATCTTTTTAAATTCATTCATTTAAAGGGGAAAAAAAAAATTTTTTTTGGTTTGGGTGATTGTTTTTTTTTGTTTTTTTTTGCCTAAATCTATTTTGGATAGACTCTGCGTTGTGCAAGACGAGATGTGGGCCCTGATGTGGGAGGACCTGATGAAAATGACTGGTTTTGGAAGGAAGCAGGATTGTACAGCATCGGTCCACTGGCAGGTGCGGCTGGCATTGGCTGTTGCACAGATACGGACGACGAAGACGATGGCACATTCTGCGAGAGAGAAAGAAAGAAAATGAAAATTAATGACAGTAAAATTAATTTTCCTAAATTCCATTCAAAGGAAAAAGTGTGGAAAAAGTCAAAACACAAACAATTGATCGTCCAAAGAAAGAATAAATCATAAAACAAAGTCTCTTTGTCAAAAAAGAAAAAGAAATTGATGTAAAATTATGAAAATTGTGAACAGCATCAACCAAGTTGGTTAAAGTGTATTTAATGCAATGAATTGTGTTTTTCTTAAACATGTGCATTTTTTTAAAGAGTTTTTTGGTTCACAATAAGAAATCAATTGGATCCACTTTAGAGTCATTCTAGGTTGAGGTGGGATTCTATTTTTAGACACAAATTAACTCAATATAATCATACAAATTCATAAAGAAAAAAAAACATTATAAAACAAACGATTACATGGTGTCCAAAAAGTCACTTGAAATCCTAAAGATTTTTAAACAAGGCTTCAATATCCAATTCTAATGTGCGATCAAAACAATGTGTGGCATTGGGTTTCAATTTTGAAGAATTTTCTCTTAATAATTTTTATATTTTTGTTTTGGTTGTTCCTCTTTCTTATGTACTAAAAATATACTTTTTTTATTAAATTTTATTTTTTTAAACAATGTTAAGTCAGGGAGGGCCTTAAAATTACTGATTGCCCTGGTTACTCTCAGTCTATTTTTATTTATGAGTATATAATGATATGATATAATAAATGATATAATGATATGATATAATAAATGATATAATGATATGATATAATAAATGATATGATATAATAAATTATATAATGATATGATATAATAAATGATATAATATGATATAATAAATGATATAATGATATAATAAATGATATAATATGATATAATAAATGATATAATAATATGATATAATAATATGATATAATAGATGATATAATATGATATAATAAATGATATAATGATATGGTATAATAAATGATATAATGATATGATATAATAAATGATATAATGATATGATATAATAAATGATATAATATGATATAATAAATGATATATTACGATATAATAAATGATATAATGATATGATATAATAAATGATAGAATGATAAATGATAGAAATGACAAATGATATAATATTATATGATAAATGATAGAAATAATGAATGATATAATAATATAAAATAAAACCTTAAAAATTAAAAAAAGGCATAAACCAGAAGTAAAAGTTTTTGTACAGATTTCAAACCATTAAAAATCAATTCTTTATTTCAATTCTTTTCACTTGTAAAGCTTTGTGCTTTGAGTTAAAAACAAAAATGACTCATCCAATTCCTGCTGTTGGTGTTAGTAAAATATTTGTGCATCAAGTCATCAAATAAATTGGAGACAAAACTTCAACAGAAATGTAAGTAAGTGGACAAAGGTGTATTTTCAGATGTCATTGATCATCAAAGTTAATTCCATTTAAATCCCAATCAGCAGATTTTCAGATCAGTACAACCCTCACCTCATCCACTCCAAACAATAAAAATTTAAAAAGACATGATATTTGGTTTTTAGATTATGGATAATCCCTATAAGTAATTCTATTATTATTATTATCATTCTAATATGACAAGTCCAAAATTATCACCATAGTTGGCTTTATATCTCGAGGTAATCTGGCCCAAAGTCATAAGTTTGATTTTTCTATTGCTTTTTTTTTGTAGTAAGATTGAATAAAACTTTTAGAAAAGTGAGAAGAATGTTCAGGAATGTTTAGAAATCCTTGCCAACAAGAATTAAAGCTATCCATATTTATAAAAAACTTCTATTTTTCTCTCTTTTTGAGTCATTCAATCAATGTTACTAAGAGGGACTTGGAATTAGAGTTGAAATATTTGTTGAATAAATTTCACAATAATATCTTAATTTTGTTTTCTCTTTGCTTCATTTTTTGTATTTTGTGTGATGGTGGCAGTGGTAGGGAGAGAGAGTGTGACTGATCCAGAAATCCATCCCACAAACCTAGGCAATAATGGATATCTTGTTGTGAATAAGACAAAAAAAATACAGATGAAAAAAACCTTGATCAGAGGGAAATTTTCAATACTTGGTGGAAGATTTGTGAATTGTAAAATGCTGTCAAAGACCTTCTGTTGGGTTGACATTTCAGACCAAGGGACAAAGGAACTTTCATAAGAATGGTCCTCATCTTCACTCTGTAAGGCGGGAACAAGTGCCAACAAAATACATACAACAACAAAGACAATACAATGACATTCACAAAAACACTAACAGGTGAACAAAATAATTTGCATGGTTCATTCAGTACATATGAATAATTTCAATGAATCATTTTTTTGTTTGGATAATTATTTCATTTAAAATTTGTTTTTTACAATGTACAGAATGTGCTTTCATTTAAAATCCCTGACTCTTTAGCACACATATCAAAAAGTAAAAGAATCTATACAAAAATATCTTGTTTTAAAAAACTTACAAATAAGGAAACAGATATAAACCATAAATTCCCCATTGTACACAAAACAATTATTAAATATTAAAAATACAATAATGCAATAGTTTGGCCTCCAGTTAGGAGGTAAAGCATAGAGCTAGCAACTCTTTCTTGTAAAAACAAGTATACTACGGAAACAGCAAATACAAATTTGCTGCCCACCACTGGGTGTAAACGGTTGATGAATGAATGCAAAAGTTTAAAAAAACATTTTACAGTTTTTATCATACAGTAAAATGACTAATTATAAATAATTATGTCAAAAAAATAAAACTTTGTTGCAATTTTTCATCTAAAGTTAAATCTGAAAACAAAACAAATGTGTTTATTTTTTTAGGTAAAAAAAAAAAACCACAAAAAATAGACATGCAACAATAGTGGAAAGAGCAACAAAACATCATTCTCCCTATCCAAAGATAGACAAAAAGAAAGGCATGAGCATTAAAACATTAAAATTCAACCAGAAAAAGAAAATTGTGTTCAGTTAGTAATTATGAGAGACACACAAAAAGAAAAATAATTACATAGTGACAAACTAGTAACTAGTAATGTAAAGAATGGGTGAAAATTGTTTGATTTGAGATTAGTTCAACAGAAAAGATATGAAAATGCTGTGCTTTTTAGAAAGGGAAAAACATCATCATAAAGCACTGGGAACTAAATTAATAAGCAAAAAAAATGGGTTTATTTGCTAAACAAACAAGTGGATTGATTCATATAAGATAGGTGTAATAAAACAATATCTCAAACATCTAATAAGCAAGCCTATATATATATAGATATATATATATATATATTAATCTAAGTGATAAGATTGCTTAAATTTAAAGTTAGAGTGTTCAGTATCGGTGATAGAGCATGTATATTAGTTAAGTGCAGACACGAAGTCAACAGCCTTCGGCAACTACCAGTTGACTCCGTCTCTGCACTTAACTAATAAATATATATATATATATATATATAAAAAAAAATGTATCCATAATATTTTAATAACTATTTTCTTTTAAATAAGTTCTCCCACACATTGATAAAATTGTAGGCTAAAACAATATAGTGGTGATTCAAATTAATACGACATAATCCCAGTAAATTTACTTTAACTTTAACTTAATAATTGGAAAAAAATCCTATACAAAAAAAATAACATAAGTTTGGTTAGTTTGTATTTGGTTAATTTTAAGAAAGAAAAAAGAAATTAAAGACTGAAAACTGCAACATTTTATTAAAACAAAAAATGAAGTAGAAATAAAAACAATGTTTTTTTTAATATTTATATGAAATTCAGAAAATGTCAAATGTTCTTATTATGAAATAAGATTCTTTGAATTTAACAGGTTTTTTGTTTTTTAGTCCATTCTTGCAAAAATCTCATGAGAAGATCATCTTTTCACTTCTCTTAAGATTGCACCTTTGGTATCTTACTGTCAGCTCTTCATAGATAAAAGTTAATTTCTACAATCTAAATATCCTGTTGAAAAATATTATAATCACAAAAACAATTAACAGAATTTGTAAATCATTAGAGGTTATTAAATTAAGAGACTTTATTTTCCATTAAATTTTTTGTTTTTTTTTAGTTTGTCTTTTAATTTTTAGATATTTTTTTTGGGGAGGAGGGGATCAAATTTAATGGAGTTTAATTTCATGTTTTATTTTTATTTGCAGTGGCACAAGTTAAGAAAATGAAAATTTTACAGATTTTAAAAATCTAGCATTCTCTGTTATATGAAACAGAAGATTGAAATAAAAAGGAAAATTGCGAGTTAAACACTTTATAAATAAATATCCATTTACTAAATATTATAACCTTTTTTTATCATCAACAAAATCAATGCAATCAGAAAATGCTTTTGAGATTAACACAGAATTTAATAGAATTAAAACTGTTTTCAGTCACAATTTCAGGATAAATATGAAAAGAAATTATGTAGAGCTATTAGAGTTATTAACCCAACAATGAAATTGTTAAAAAGAATATTCATAAAATTGTAAGCAGATATTGAAAGCACCTACAATTAATAACCACTGTTGACTATAACAATGCTTCTATTTCTCAAATATAAACAGAAAAGGTGATAGTGATTGTAGGAGACGATGATGACAAGTGCGGTTTACAAAAGGGGCAGCAGCAGCAGCAATAGCAGCAACACACAAAAAATAAACATTTTTAAAAAATGCTTTGGTTTAAAAAAAAAAAAAAGTGATTCTCAACTTTCTCCTTTCAATGCCATAATGGAGAGTTTTTTGGGGTTAGGGTTGAGATGTGTACTTTTTATTATAAATTACTAGAGGAAGTTAATGTATGAAAGGATGGACAAAGTATGAAAAGACTTTGAAACAGATCCCAACAGAATACATTTACATTTGGTTTTTCAAAATCCTTGCGATGAGGCTTGATGATTTGTTCAACTTTTATTCGGACTGTTGTTCTCATCCTTTTTATTGTTATATTCACAATATTTCAGCCGATTAACCCTTTGGCCTTCTTCAAGTGATCGAACTCAGGAACCTTCATGTTCAATCACTTGAAGAAGGCCGAAGGGTTAATCGACCAAAATGTTGTGAATATAACAATAATAAGGATAAGAACAACAGTCTGAATAATAGTTGTACAAATCATTTATATTTATTTTCATCTTGATTGTTCAGTTAATTGGCTTATCAATTTAAGGCCAAAGCAGAGTTTTTTTTTTCTTTCCTTCTCATCTTGTTGTGAAGAATGAAGTTTATTGCAAGCTGAATTGAAAAAATACTGGCTTAAACAAAAAAAGGGCAAGAGTAATTCTCAAAACCAGAATAGATTTTATTTATACAGATGAGTCTTTACAGTTTAGGACATCTCTGAAAGGAAAAACCTACAAACTTGTGACTCTAGTGATGAACTGTTCATAAAGAAAATAAATATGATGGTGTCAAATCATAGATATAAAAAACTTTCAAGTGAGGAGGAGGGATTTTTGATCTAATGTTCAGGGGTTCCACTATTGAAATTGCTTAATAAACCACAACATCATAACTATTATCTACAAAACTGTTTATAAAAGTTTCAACATTGTTTCAATATACTGTCAAAATTATCAAGTTTATTGGTTTGAATAAACAAACAAGGCTTTTTGCCATAAATTAAATGGAATTCTAAAGGTAGTGGTTCCCAACCTTTTTTTACATTATTCTATTGAGCTCTTTAAATTTTCATGACACACCTATCACAAATGCTTTTCAATATTCAATATTTGCATTTGTATGCAAGTATTGTATTTATATATGGTCGTAAAAGTAGCCAAGATCTGATAAAATTTTACCTAAATATTCCACTATTGAAATTGCTTAATAAACCACAAGGCCAATCATCAACATCATAACTATTATCTGCAAAACTGTTTCAACATTGTTTTAATATACTGTCAAAATTATCAAGTTTATTGGTTTGAATATAAAAACAAGGCTAATTGCCATAAATTAAATGGAATTCTAAAGGTAGTGGTTCCCAACCTTTTTTTTACATTATTCTATTGAGCTCTTTAAATTTTTGTGACACACCTATTAGAAAAAATGAATAATTTTCTATTCATAAAGCCTTTTTGCAATAAAATAATAATTTAGTTATGTTTTTATTTGTTCTACTAAAACCTTAATTTACAATGTCTATAGCAGTGGTTCCCAACCTTTTTTTATATTGTGGCACACTATTGAGCTCTTCAAATTTTCGCGGCACACCTATTACAAAAAATGAATAATTTTCTGCTCATAAAACCTTTTTGCAATGAAATGATAATTTAATTGTTTTTATTTGTCCTACTAAAATCTTAATTTACAATGTCTATGATTTAAAACACCTAAATAAGAATCATCTACAAAAAATCTGTTAATATTATAAATGAGATATATAGATAATATGATATAAAGCATAACAACGCTTACTAATTAGTATGCAAGAAACGTTTAGATTCCAGAAATTCAGTAATTTTGATTTGTGCGTTGTCATCATGATTATGAAATTAAATATCTTCATTAAAAAAATTAAATGTCTTCCACCTATTATCTCTTTGCGACACACCAGTAATCGTGCCTTGGCACACTGGCTGGGAACCACTGCCTTCAGGTTTCCAGAGATTCTGACAAAGGTGAGAGAGGAGAGGAGTTTATATTCAAAAAGCAAAGTTTAAAAGAGATAACTTCATTGAAATAAATTTTGTTTCTTTTTGTTTAAATAATCATTTTTTGATGATTTCTTTTAAAAACAGTTGAGAATCACTGGGTTAGTACAACATTTAACAGTAAGAGATACGGAGGAGGAGGAGGAGGAAAAAGAAGATGAATAGAGACATGAAGGAGTATGATGGGGGGATCCGTTACCTGTTTGCGTGTCAATTGATGTACTTCCTGTGATAAAGAGCTCATAGAGCTGGATCTAGAGAGCTGGAAAAAGGGAATCAAGTGGGCAGTCATGTGACAAATGTGATGATGGATGAACATAGCAAGAAAACAATGGTTGAAGATATGCAGGAAAAGAGGGCAGCACAAAATCAAAATCAGTTTTAATGTTGAAATCTTTCATTTTACAATTTATTATATAAGAAAAATGCAGAACACACAAGATTAAGTAAGACTTCATTCAATATTATTGTTTTTTTTTTGTTTTAATGGCAATTGATAAATCTTTTGATACCTTTATCTATTTTCAGCAAATTCTCAATTCTTTACATTGAATTCTGTTTAGAAAATGACAAAAACAAAGACAAAGATTTTCTATTCTTTTGTTTCTCTGAAATCTTGAAAAGCCATCAACCTATGTTTATATTGTGAGACCAGATCTCACCTTCCAGTGGACTAGTCCACAGTCCATATAATCAGCTCCAAAGACTAATATGCAGAAGAGATCCCAACATGGAGTGACTACTATTTACTGTACCTTTCCCTATCTTTTGTACCTTTTTTTATTACCAATTTGAACCTCGAATATGGGTTGCCCGTGTCATTTCTTTGTGGACCCAAAACTCAGCCCCCACAACAGTTTATGACTAAGTTAAAAACAAATTTTTACGGGGGTAATTTAAAAATCTCTTTATCAATTCCATAATCATGTACAAATATTTTTTCAATATTCCTAACTTTTAAATTGTTCAATATATAGAAAATATTTTAAAAAAAAAGGAAAAGTGTTACCCATTTTTATTTTTAATTACCAAAAACAATTTCAAATATTCTACCAATTCTCTAATTTTCTTTGTATGGAAAAAAGTAAACATAAAAAAAAGAAATCTATTCTTGGCAAAAAAAAACAAAACAAAATATGTTTCTGAAAAAATTAAACTAAACTTTAGAATCAGGTTAAATTATACATTTTTAGAAAAACCCTATCTTTAAATATAAAGCTATTTTTTAAAAGAATATTTGAAAACAAAACTTGTAAAACTCCCCTCCATAAAAACACTCATTATTCATGAGTCATTTAAAAATTAAAAAGAAAAGAAAAATATTTTTAATTTATGATATTTCATAAATTTAGAAAAATAAAAAAAAACAATATTTTCATATTTAATAAAATCTAAAAATTAATTAATTCTTTTTTCATTTACTGACTATATATAATCAAAATGTTTTACTGCAAACTTTCAAAACAAAACTTTGCTAAATTTTTTTTATTTAAATAATTTAAATAAAAAAAATTCAGAAAATTATTTATTAAAAAGATAATTTTTTTTAAAGTTATATACATTATGTTAATAATACATATCTAAACCCTTCAATAAATCTAAGTAGCAATTTGTTTTCTTAGATTTGTAATAGATTCCAAACATAAATAGAAAGAATTTCCTTATTATTAAAAAAACATTTACAACTTAAATACCTAAATTAGTTTCACAACTGATCAGTTCTATAAATACAGAAAATAAAAATATATCTCTCTATTCAGCTAAAGTCCCAACACAACTAAATTCAGCCTTTGTGGCTGGTTACCTTGCTAACATTATAAAAAATTGCCAGTTTTTGTCCTTCATTGCCCCACAATACACTTAGCCCAGCCCTGTTAAATTGAAAAGAATTTGCTTGCAGAGAGAGCAGTGTAAAAAAAGGGAGCAACCAATTCCCTCTGAAGAAGCAAGCTCAATGTCGAAGCAAGGCCAGTTAAACAAAAGATTATACAATGATTAGAGCATACATAAATACATACTCGACAGCTTCAATTTAATGGAAAGGTAAAACAGAAATAAAGATTAAGTAATTATTTTCTAAAAATCCAGAAAAATTATGGAAAATATTTCTATAAAAAGAAAAAAAAAAGGATTTTCCTATGATTTCAAATCTCAAAATAGATTTAAATTTGAAATGAAATTTGGATTATATAAATACTATATATATATATATTTACTAGGCCTTCTTTCGTTAAAATAAATGTTCAGTGAAATTGTGTCAGAATCAGAAAAATCATGACAGTTATGTAAAGTTATTAGTTGTACATGCTTCAAGAACTTAATCTAAAACGGGCTCAAACCTAGAGACAAGAAGAAACACACACTAGAAATGTTTGTGCAAAACACAATCATCAATTTGATATAATTATTGTAAGTTTATCAAGTTCTTATTTTTTTTCTGTTTTCATTTAAAAAAACAAAGAAAAAACAAGCAAATATATTTTATTTATTTTAGTTTTGAGTTCCTATAAAAATGGGAAAGTAAAGTATTGACATTTCTGGGTTTCTATATTCTAAAATTCAATAATAAATTTGATTGTTAAATTTTTATAGAAATTTGTATTTTGAAAAGATTGCTGCAGTGTTATTCATTTTTCAATAAACAAAAAACAATAAAAAATGCACAGTGACTTCCTGAACACACTATATATTAATTATTCAGAGTGCTTTGGAATTAATTATATATAAGATAATATCCATTTACAATCTACAAAAATTAACATTTCAAAAAAGTATGTGAAAAACTGATGTGACTACTACTTCACTCCTTCAGAGTTGTATTTAGTGGATTTCACATCCAGAGGATTGTTAGAATATTTTCTTGTTAAAACTTTCAATAAGAGGAACTTGATGAGAAAATGATATCTAGATTCATACAATATAATGAGTGTAAACCGTAATTGAAAAGCAATCAGAACTGAAAACCATTGAAAAGTATCTTAAAACATGGAACCAATTATAAATACAATACAAATCTAATGCTAGGCAATAGATGTAATTGGTTGCTTAAAAAAGGCTTGTGACAGCAAAACCCTGGTCATAATTAAGGGTGGTCTTCAGGGGTGGCTTTTATACATCAAATCCATCCTTGCATGCAAAAAGGCTTGTTATAAAAAACCAAAGAAAAATACACACTTGTATTTTAGAGAGAGTGTTGTAAATCTAAATTGCACTCCAGCTTAGAACGCATGCACACTCAACTATGCATTTAAAAAAAACATGTTTATCTTTGTGCACTGTGCACGCACGAGAGCTGAGTTTATGTTTGTAAAAATTGAAGTAAATATGGATGTTAATTTGAAAAAAAGATTCATCAGAAAAAAACATCTCGAAATATTCTGTGATTGACTAGGAGACACTTGAAGAAAAAAACAAAATTAAAAAAAAAAAAAAGAAGTTGCTTAAATTTATAGTTAGAGTGCTCAATATCCCTGAAGAGCGTGTATATTAGTTAAGTGTAGACTCGGAGTCAACGGGAGTCGGCAACTGCCAGTTTCTCACTTACGCCTTTATCAAGTCGAAAGATGATGAACGCGTAAGCGAGAAACTGGCAGTTGCCAACTCCTGTTGACTCCATGTCTACACTTAACTAATATATATATATATATATATATATATATATATTGACTTACAGGTTAGGAAAACTAGAATAGAGAGAAAGAAAGAAAG
>JAUZSX010297032.1:0-13504 GCA_034780655.1 Idiosepius hallami
AAGTTTCCAGTTTCTTTTCATGTCGTACATGAGTCCTTGGTATTTTGTAATCTTTTCTCTTTCAGCTCTGTTAAGCCTGGAATCGTTTGGTACACTGACCTCCACTATGGTCGCTTTTTTATTCATTTTGTCCTATATGACAATATCTGGTTTAATGGCTGCATTTTCTAGATAAGAACATGTTGGGATTACGTAGTCATAGTGGATGATGCATTTGTCATTCCAAACTGTTTGCTCTGGTATATGTTCCCAGGATTTATCACTGCACCTAATACTAAGTTTTTTTGCTGATCTTCCAATGAAGGTATTTACAAACATTATTATGGCGGTCTGTATAATAGCCATCTCCAAGTAATACTTTGCAACTTGAGATCAGGTGGCCCACACTTTCAACATCAGTGTGGCAGAACCGGCATTTGTTTTTTCGGCTTAGTCCAATCATCACCTTTTCCCCTGTGTGGGTACGTCTATGCATTCCTAAATAAGTTTTGTTAATAAATGAACTACCACATATTTCACAGGAATAGGGTTTTTCTTCTGTGAGTTTATGCATATGAAATTTGCCTTCTAGAATATGAAGAGCTGCAGATTTCACAGGAAAATGGTTTCTCTCCTGTGTGTTTACGTCTATGCATCACTAAAGTTCCTTTCAACGCAAATGAAGAGTTACATGTGTCACAGGTATAGGGTTTCTCCCCTGTATGGGTACGTCTATGCTTTACTAAATAACTTTTGCTAGAAAATGAAGAACCACATATTTCACAAGAAAAGTTTGTTTTTTTTTTTGTCTGCCTGCTTATGCTACAAAATATTTAAATTCTTAGAAACCAAAGAGTTCATATATCACAACAATAAGATTTCTTTCTTTCATCTGTTTTACTGCTGCCTGAAAATGTTTTGCAGTTATTATTTTTTTTTTGCTAGACAAAGGAATAAGAATGAGAATCAACAGATAAAAAGTTTTGCATTAAATTTCTTTGTGTTTTCACATATTTTGAAATATTCACCAAGTCCATCCAATTTTCTTGAAATCAGAATATCTGGAAAAAATATATAATTATGTTAGAAAAATAATAATGAAGATAATTATAGATAATATAAATAAAAAATTAAAAAAAAAAACAAATTTTTTAGGATAAATTTAATTCTTTATATAATATATATACTTGGTGTGCAACACCAACCAAGTTTGGCACGAGGCAATTTTTTTTAATGTTGAATGCAATGGTTTTGATGGGAATTGAACTCGCGTACTACAATTCCAGAGCCCGAGCTTTTACCAATACTCCACCTTTACTGCTCTTAATTCTCATTATAATGTTTAAATAAAAAATTAAGTATTGAAAATATCAATGACATTGTAAGATTTATCTTTGAATGGATTTTAAAGAAACACAACAGAAATTAGTTACAGCTACATTTTAAAATTGTTTTGGTTTCTTCAACAAATTGATTTCTAATAAAAAAAATGGTGAGTTTCAACTTTACAAGAATGTATATTTTAGAAAAAATAATCTCATGATTTTACAAAAGAGTTTATCAAATGCAATATAAAAAATAGCAAACGTAAAAAGAAATTTAGTAACTCCATAACATATTTATTTATATCATATATCATTCAAACACGATAGCATATGAATGATATATAATATAAATAAATATGTTATGGAGTTACTAAATTTCTAGTTATATATAAGTGTTAGTTTTTTTGGTTTTGAACCGCTTTGCAGCTAAACTGCTCACTCATTTTTCAAACAAAATTTAAACAATTGTTACAGTTGATAGGTCAGATAAGTATCTATCTTATGAAACAAAAATTTTCAATTTTTGTTGATTGAAACAAAAGTTATTAAATGTTTATTGGTGCTCAAAAGTGATCAATTGCATAAAGAACGTCAGATTTTATAAGTCTTTTATTTTTAATAAATACATTTAAATTACGCCTTGAAATGTGTTGGAGATGTAGCTCAGTTGGTAGCATGTCTAGTTAATATTAATAAAACTCAGGTTTGATCCTCATAATAAGATTTTTTCCCCTCAAAAACTTTAAAGAACTAAAGACACAAAGAAATTTGAAATTTTGGACATGGAACATGCTTTTACTTGGTTTTCTGCTCTAAAATTAGACGCCAACAAACTAACCAACAAATTTTGGATCTAAACACTTTAGGATACAGGTTATTTTGAATCACAGAAATTATTTAATTGGTGTTGATCTGGAAAAATAACTACTGATGGGTCAAAATTTTGAATTCTATCACCGGGCACTAAAAAGAAATCATCATTTTAAAGCAAAGCCTGTAAAAATCATGAATTAAATAGAAAAACGTGAGCATGAAAAGTAATACGGTTCAAATTCAACTTAGAAAAAAAAAGTTGTTTAAACTGGAAAAGAAAAGGACAAGATATTCTAGTAAAAAATATAATAAATTATTGCAGCATTAAGAACTCATATATGATGTTGAATCAAATCTAAAAAAAAATTCTTAATGCTAGTCATGTTAATAAAAAGTTATTGTTACATTTGTTCTGTTAAATTTGTTCTATCTTTTTTCAACCTACACCCTTGAAAATTGACAAAACATAATTTTACAAAACCTTTAGTATTTAAATATACTAACAAATTTTAGAATTATGGAAAAATGATTTTAACCCTCAAACTCTTGTGTTTCTTATTTTCTTGTTTAATCACATGATATTGTTCAATAGGCTTTTGAAAGAACACAAAAATTAATAAAAACAACATGCACAATAAAAGGACACAATGTTATTTACAGAACTGTACGTATATTCAATCACTGGACAACTCCGACTTGGCCTCGCGCTCTCCTGCCTCCTCCTCCTCCCGATCAGTCTTGTGCGCTGTGGTAGGGTCGGGATCATCTGGGTCAGTGTCTGTTTCCGTGGCTGATGGCAGTGACTTGCGATGGAAGAATGATGTTATTGGTTGTTTTGCCTTCTGTTGTTTTTCTTTTAACAGCAAACTGTAACAGGCCACCTGATCTGTCACTCCTCTTATAACTTTCGAACTCCTTTCAACATTAGGGTCGTTTTCTTCAATAATCTTCAGTGCTTGTTGAATGTGAGTCAAACACTCAGATAAATTAGCGACAGTGAGGGCGCGCTGGGGTACTTCTGCTTCTGCTGCTGCTTCTGCCTCCTCCGGAAGTTTAACTCTCTCGTTTTCATTTTTATAACTTCCTTTTAGTGCTCTTGGGTTTTCTGAGTGTTCGTAGACAACGATAGGCTTGAGCTTGCAGTCTCCCTCAGCGTTGGCTCCCACCAGCAGAGTCACCCTGTCCTTGGCTGCTTTAAACTCTGGTGTTGTTGATTCTTCCACAGAAATGTAGGTTTTATACGGCTTTTTTTTCCAATACAGTCCAGTTTCATCAAAATTGAAAACTTGTTTGGATGAATATTCGCCATCTTCAATGATTTTCTTTAGTGTTGCAGGGAATTCCTCTGCTACTTGCCAGTCGGCAGATACTCCTTCTGCTTCACTTACCATCTTCAGATGTTGAAATCTAAACCTCTTTCGAAATTTAGCAAACCAACCAGAACTAGCACTGAACGGCTTCTTGTTTTCAGCTTCTATGCTTTCATAAATTGACTTTGCTTTTGCCTGAATTAAGGCTAAACTTACGGGAATGTGACTTTTGTTTTGCTGTTCAATCCATGTTGCTAGCATTTTCTCCATGCGCTGCATTTCTTCAGGACGAGAATAGGCTGCCATTGGTGACTGGAGAGGGGTTCCTGCTTTAGCAGCAGCACGTATCTTGCTGGCGTTCTGCTTCACAGTCCTGATGGTACTCTCAGGCATCTTCAATGCACTAACAATCACAGATGTTTTCTGCCCCTTGTCAACTCTGTCGAGGATTTCTAGCTTCTGCTCGAGGGTTAAAGACTTCCTATTCCTCTTGGGTGCACTACCAAGTGCAATCGATGTTGAAGGGTGCTTGGAAGCCATGGTAAAGATGCAGTAAAAGGTATGGAAAGGTGTTGATGCTACCAGCAAATAGGAAACAATGGGGGAGGCATGGGAACACCTACTCACACCTAGTGGCAGCTTATGAAGTTCTTGGAACACACACAATCACATATAATTCTACATGCATAACATATCCTTTTTTATATGCATATGTGTTTGTGCAGTTTTCTCTGACAAGGTTTATATTGATGATGCATCTAAAATTATCAGTTTATTTCATAGGACTTGTCACAACCCTGGCAAAAAAAGAAAAAAAATATAAGATGTGGTGCAAGGGTTTTTAAGTAAAAAAAAAAAATACTATGAAAGAATGTAAAGAGCTTTTTTACAATAAGTTAAATATTTTGCTGGTAAAAACACTTTTAGTGCTCTTGGGTGCACTATGATGTTGAAGGGCATTTGGAAGCCATGGTAAAAATGCAGTAAAAGGTGTGGAAAGGTGTTGATGCTACAAGCAAGTAGGAAACGAGGGAGAAAGTAGTAGGCGCAGGAACACCTACTGACACCTAGTGACAGCTTACTTAAATTAAATCACACTGACCAGCTGCAAGCAGTTTGATTTTTACCAAGACTAACATCGCGCACGCGTGAAATTTTACCTTTATTTTCTAGTTGGTAATTTTCTGTGTGTTCGTGTCTTTTCTTTTGCCTTTGGTCACCATGGCGGATCTATCGTCTTTTTAGGGTTTAAAGGGTTAATAAACCAATCAACGTAAGTAAATAAACATTTATTGTGAAAGTGACAAATTCACATGCAAAACACACACACACATTGTTAAAGATATTTTTTGTAAATTTATCACGAAAATAGAAAATTTCACGCATACGTCATGTTAGTCTTGGGGAGCATCCCTTATTTCAAAGTGCAATTAATTGTACCGAATACTATTTAAAAAAAAATGGTATTTATGCATTATCCCTTTGGCATGTTAGATGTTTTAAAACATGGAATGGAAATATTGAATTTGTTTCCAAGGGGAATTAAACACCGTGATCAATAAGAAAATTTTGTGACTTGATGAAATGTTGCTGTTCTGTTACATAAAAAGGAGTATGTTGACAAATTCTGCAGATATCGGGGTTTGCCATTTTTTTCCGATTACAGAAAAGTTCCCCTTTCATTAGGGAGCATGCACGAATAATGAAAAATTAAAACTTTACCTAATTTTAGATTTAGAATATTATTTTCATTTTTGAGATTTATTTTTTTAATTCTGTTTCGATTATAAAAAAGTTTCCTATTAGTTAAAGAAAAGTTAAAACTTTATCTAATTATTTTCATTTAATTTTTAATTTTAAAAAGTATTAGATAAAGTTTTAATTTTTCTTTAATCGTGTATGCTCCCCGACTAAAGGGAAATTTTTCTATAATCAAAAAAAAAAAAAAAAAATGGCAAACCCCAATATCTGCAGAATTTGTCAACATACTCCTTTTTAATAGCAATATTTCCTGAAGTCACGAAATTTTCTTCGTGGTGTTTAATTCCCCTTGGTGGAACCAAATTCAATATTTCCATTCCAGTTTTTAAAACACCCAAAGTGCCAAAGGGATAATGCATAAATACTAAAAAAAATTAAAATATTATTTCGTTTTATTTGAAATAATGAGCCATTTGTTTCAAAGTGTAAATGTTAATTGAAAAAATAAGGCGAATTTCGAATTCATCGAATGAGGGGGGGGGCGTGGTGGTAAAAGAATCAAGGAGTGGTAGGAGTTTTTTTCATACTTTTGTCGACAGCTCCTCCTCCTCCTCCTCCTCCTCCTCGTTTCAATTGTTGTTGACTGAAATGCTCGATTAAGGCTGTTAATGTTGATTTTCTTTCTTTAAAAACATCGGTTTTAAATTTACTTTTCTCAAATAAACTACGATTTGAATCCATTGCATAACGTTATTGTTTGTCATCAGTTTCTAGCAGATAAGTTTTAAACTTTTACCGAAAGTAAATTTTAGTATACGCGAATTTCAGAAATCTTCGTAGTTTTTAAAATATTTTTTTCACATCATGAGTTCAAAAATTCAAAAAAGTTTTTTGTCCTGTTTTTTTTTTCTTTTCAATTTTTTAAATAATAACAAAAAAAATTAATTGTTATTTCGCATAAAAACTGGCTTCAATGTTGGGAGGGGTAAAAAAAATAATCATATTTAATGTCATCGCTTATATTTCGGTAATTCTAAAGATTTCCGAAAAAAAAACCTTAATTCCAAACCCCTAAATTGAGAAAATAAATCGCAACCACCTACATTATTTGTGTTCCTTTCGTCGCTTCATGTTTTGCTTCTCAGTCAAATTATTACAAGGATAACTTACTGAAATTCTTCCGCGGTGATTGATTTGGCCATAGAACGTCTTCGATGTAACCATTCCAAATCATTCCGCAATGAAACACTGGTTGGTCAGGCGTCAGTGTGGGGCAAGAGATGAAATGTTTCAATCTTATCTAAAATATTTCATCTAGATAAATAATTTTCAAATTAAACTTTTTAATAATTTAATTGTGTGTATTTCAGAAATTTATATTTTTTAGTTAAATGAAAAAAAAAATATTTCGTTTTTAGTTCACTAAAAAGATATCGTTAAAAATGTTTCAATTTCGTTCATTATGTTTTATTCTTTTGTAAAATAATAAAAAAGGTAATTTTAATTTATTTTTAAACAAATATATTGTGTTGTGTATCCATTTTTATGTGGACTGTTTTTTAGAAAATTTTTCCAGTAACACCGTCACACGGTGTTCTTTTATTTCTTGTCCTGCTCTTAAAGTTGACATTATTTGGGCACAGAAATACAGTCTTGTCTATGTTTCTTTATCAATATTATGTTTGAATAATTTCTAGCTTAAAACGTAATAAATAAAAATCATATTTTTTTGTATAAAAGTTTGAATTGTTTGTTTTGGCCTATCAACCTCCATGGGTTATTTATGGTCAAATTTTTCAAGAAGGACTTTTCATTATTTTTCACTTGATTAAAAAAATGGGAAGCTGTTTCATAAACTGTATACATTTATCTACATAAATCAAATATAAGAAATAGCAATAATCGCTGAAAAAACTAATATTAAAAATAATATTTCATTTTCTAAAGCAGATATTAAAAAAAAATTAATGATTCATCATTGTTTGGTTCCCACCCACACTGAAATATGTGCTGTTATTTTTGTCTACAGCGTTCTCATTTTTGGTTTGTTTGAAAAATGGAACAATATTTTAAAACTTGTTCCATTATCATATTAAAAGTGAAAGAATTAAAATCAAATCAACCAACCGAATTTTTGTTCCCTTTTCATTTTTAGGGTTTACATTTTTTCCATTTTGTTACAGATTTCTCTGGGGTTTGCACACACGCACACACACACAATGAAAAAAAGAGTAAAGAAAAAACAGCTGGACAGTGGACAGAGAGCTTTATTCATGCTAGGCCGGTAAAGTGACTTTCAGTCTGAAGCAAATCGAGATAATTATTTATTGATCTGTTTCATGGTATCTCAACCTTTTGGGGGTATTTAATACTGGAAAAAATCATTTTTATCAAGTATCTTTTATTTGCATCACCTTGTTTTTTAGAATTACACAAGTTGTTTGCACTATAACAACTAGCTGGAGAATATTGGGGATTCATACCTTTCCAAATTAGGCGGCGAGGTTGAGCATTGGTAAAAACTCGGACTATGCGAGTTTAAATCTCAGTCAAAACCATTGTATCTACCTTAAGCCGCCTCAGGCAGATGGGACTCGTAAACTCAGAAGAGTATTTTAGCTAGGTGAAGGGCAACACTGATTTTAAAAGCCCAAAAGAGGCTCTCCAAGTTGAGGGTTGAGCATAGGGCTAGCGACTCTTTCTTGTAAAAACAAATATGCTACGGAAGCAGCAAATAGAAATTTGCTGTTTGATTTTTTTTTTGGTGGAGAATGATTTCTGTAGTGATAAATTTAGTTATGAAGTATTATTCAGGCTGTTTTTGATTATGGTAGTTTTTAATCTAATATTATGGTTTAGGTCTTTTTTTTTTTTTTTGCGGCACTGCGTTGGGCAGGTTAGTTTAAATCCAGATAAATTTTTAATTTTGCAAAAATGTGGAATTCACTGGTTTGAACATCAGCCAAAAAAGTGTATAAATAATCAGAGACTTACCATTCCTGACAAATATAACAGAAGTTTGATCTTTCTTTGGTCCAATTCAGCAGGAACTATATACATTTACTTGTTAGTCCAAAATTGTGTTAAATGATAATTTGCACACTATGGCTTCATTAAATAATGTGAATTATGTCCAGTGTTTGAAAGGTTTTAATATTCCCTCTGTGTATACCATATCATTCCAATCCCCACAATATCATTAGACTAAAGTTAATTCAACATTTCTAAATGATATTTATTTAAAAGCAGTAGGGACAATCCTCGCTGCAAGAAAAATAACTCAAGAATACACATTTATGCAACACCTTATAACACTAATGAACACTAACAGTAGCCAGCCTATCACTGTAGATTAAATATAAGGTTGATTACTTTTTCCGAGACAGTTGCTGAGTTTAAGTAATACTCGAGAAAGGCAAATTTCTATGGTGAACTGTGAAAAATTTTTTGTTTCCTTTAAAAAAGTCTAAAATAAAATTCATATACAAAACATTTTTTTAAATTTAGTTAATTTTTTCTGTTTACAGTAAATATGCTTAAAACACAAATTTCAAAAATGAGGAAAGAATTACAATTAGATTTCTGGAGAAAATATTTTATTTTCAAAGGAAGAATATTTCAAATATTTACAAAACTTAGTTTGGAAAAATCTTCATTTAAAATTTCATTTTTAATATATTTTCTGAAAAATCAAAATAATGTTATCACGCTTGAAAAAAAAAAAGTTTATGACCATTGTCATTTTTCGGGGCTTGAAAGCTTGTGCAATTTATTTGAAAAAATTGGAAAATCAAAAGAATAGGTGAACATTAGGAGTCCATTTGAAGCAGAGGTGATGACTTGAATGTAAACAGTTTCATTTCAATCAGCAAAAGGACAAAAATTGCAATAAACTCAGGCATAAAATTATTAGTAGCCATTTTTTTTAAATGATAAAAAATAGAATTAAACTTCAATTTCTGAAAAAATATTTCATTTTCAAAGGAAAAGTTTTCAAATATTTACAATACAGAGTTTGGAAGAATTTTAAAATTTCATTTTAAAGATATTTTTTTTTCTAAATTCCTTAATCTTTCTTATTTTCGAAGGGGATTGGACATAAGACCAGATGTCTAACATTTACCCATGTTTAATGAGTCCAACGAAGAGATCTTTTTAGGATTCTAACTGTCCCCTTCAGAGCAATCATTTGGATCTCACTTGCACTTGTTTCACCGGGAATACCTGCTAAGTATTTTTAAAATTCTTTTTCATGAGACCAGTTGCCCTTGTGGGTACGCTTATGTGATACTAAATGAATATTAACTGAAAATGATTTGTCACATATTTCACAGAAATAGGTTTTCTCACTTTTTTTCATTTTTCTTCCAAGGAATGGTACATCTGACCGGATGTCAAACATTTATTCTGATTTTAGTGAGTCCAACCAATCTTTTCGGGATTTTAGCCGTCCCTTTCAGTGCAATTTTTTTTTATTTGACTTGCACTGGGTTCACCGGGTATACTTCAAATATTTTCTAAAATTCTTTTTCATAAGTCCTGTTGACCTTGTAATTACTGGTATGATAGCAAATTCTTTTAGCTTTCGATTTCTTTTCATATCATACGTAAGTCCTTGATACTTTGTAATGTTTTCCCACTCAGCTCTGTTAAGCCCTGCATCATTTGGTACACTGACCTCTATTATTTTTGTCCCAAACCACTCTCTGGTGTGAGGATATCTATGTACTACTAAATAATTTTACACGAAAATGAGGACCAACAGGTTACGAATGAGGTTTCTCTGCAGTGTGGATATGCCAATGTGTGGCTAAATTATTATTAGAGTTAAATGAAAAGCTGCAAGTTTCCTAAGAAAATGGTCTCTCTCTTTTTTTTAATTTTTATTTTCCTTCATCTTTCTTTCGGATGGTGGGACATCAGACAAAATGTCTAACATTTACCCTTGTTTAATGAGTACAACCAAGAGATCTTTTTAGGCTTCTAGCCGTCCCCTTCAGAGCAATCGTTTGGATCTCGCTTGCGCTTGGCTCACCGGGAATACTTGTTAAGTATTTTTTAAAGTCCTTTTTCATAAGACCAGTTGCCCCGATGATTACTGGTATTATTTTGACCTCCTTAAGTTTCCAGTTTCTTTTTATGTCGTACATGAGTCCTTGGTATTTTGTAATCTTTTCTTTTTCAGCTCTGTTAAGCCCGGAATCGTTTGGTATGTATGGATACATTTATGTTATACTAAATGTTCATGACATAAAAATGCAGTGCCAAATACCTAATATGGATAAGGTGTCTCTCCTGTGTGGGTTTGTATATGATATAATAATGTATTCTTATGTGAAAATGATTTGTCACATATTTCACAGGAATAGGGTTTCTCTCCTGTGTGGATACGTATATGACGTAATAAGGAATGTTTTACAGGAAATGAGGCGCCACATACTTCACAGGAAAAAGGTTTTTCTCCAGTGTGTTTACGTCCATGTCTTTGTAAATCCCGCTTAAATGAAAATGAAAAACCACAAATTTCACAGGAAAAAGGTTTCTCTCTTGTGTGGGTACGCCTATGTGATTCTAATTGACTGCTAACTGAAAATAAGGTCCCACATATTTCACAGGTATAGGGTCTGTCCCCTGCATGGATACGTCTATGCTTTACTAAATAACTTTTGACAGAAAATGAAGATCCACATATTTCACAGGCGTAGGGTCTCTTTCCTGAATGGATACGTTTATGATTTACTAAATAACTTTTGATAGAAAATGAAGAACCACATATTTCACAGGAATAGGGTTTCTCTTCTGAGTGGGTATACCTATGTGATACTAAACAACTATTAACTGAAAATGATTTGCCACATATATCACAGGAATAGGGTTTCTCTCCTGTGTGAGTACGTCTATGTACAACTAAAGAACTTTTCACAGAAAACGAGGCATCACATACTTCACAAGAAAATGGTTTTTCTCCAGTGTGTTTGCGTGTGTGTCTTAGTAAATCATGCTTTTTGGAAAATGAAAAACCACAAAATTCACAGGAATGAGGTTTCTCTCTTGTATGAATGCACTTATGCGTAATTAGAGTTCTCTCACTGGAAAATAGAAGGCTACATTTTTTTACAGGAAAAGTTTTTTTCTTCTTTGTCTGTCTTCGACATTTTTGATTTTAAGGAAACAAAGAGTTACATATATCACTGTCATAAACCTTTTCGTGGTCTGTAGGAGCATAAATGTTTTGCAGTGTTTTTTCCTTTATTTTCACTGGATATACAAATGAGATTCCACAGATAAAATTCTATAATTGAATCATTTCGGAGTAAAAACATTGAATTTTCACATATTTTAAAATATACACAAAGTTCATCCAACTTTCTTTAAATCTGAAAATATGGAAAAAAATTGAAATATTAATTAAGAATAAAAATAATATTACATAAAAAACAAATTTTATAGTATAAATTTGATTCCTTAATGTTTGATTTTGAAAATTTTATTATAATATTGATTAAAAAAAACAAATTTTGTAGGTTAAATTTATTAATGTTTAATTTTAAAAATCAAGAAAATTATTTAAATTATCAAAAAGACATTGAAAGACCAGAAAAGAAAAAGAAATTAGTTAACAGATACATTTAAAACCGTCCTAATTTTTTAAAAACCGTCTTTCGCAGATTAAACTTTATTATTTAATTTAAAAGAAAGCAGAGACTATTTTAAAGAAAAATTGTTCTAATTTTACAATAATATACATTGTTAGGATTTAAATGTAATATACAGAAAATATGTACACAAGACAAAATTACTCTTCAGTGATAGAGAAAAAACAAAACTGTTTTCAATTAATCAAGATGGCTGACTGAAAAAAATCTCCAAAAAACAAAATGACAATTTTTTTTTATTGTTCAAGGGAAATATAATTATAATAATTTGAACTTAATGGAAGCTGAAAATAATTTCTAGGCAAATTATCATTATCTAAATGCTAGATTTTTGATATTTATTTATTTACTATTAATAATAATTACTTAAAATTAATAGAATAGAGGCTTTTTTGACAATAAAAACCATTTATACATTTATCCTGTATCTGACAGTGTTATTAGAAATATATTCTTTTTAATTGTTACATCATAATTTATTTCTAAAAGATACAATACAAGTAAGCACAAGAAAAATTTCTAAGAAAATCAGAAAAGTTTAACTATGAAATGGTTAAAAAAATGTTTTAAATCTTTAATTTGAATGTAATTGGCAAAACATTAATATTTATTATTGACTTAAATTATATCAGTGCTTTGTTTACTCTTAAAACATGTAAAAAAACAGCTAATAGAATTTAGTATGTTTTTTTCCTAATAGTTTTATATGTATACAAAAAAAAGTTTAGACTGAGTTGTCTGTCCAGTCTAATAGCCAAAAGTACTAATTAATCATAAAAAACCCATAACAAATGGGAAGACTTTTAGCATTTTGGATAAATGTATAGATATCGATTTTATAATAGAAAAATAATTAAAAAGCCCTCATTTATAAAAGTCAGATCGTTGTGTTTGTATGACCAGCTACAATCTGTAGCTCTTTCGAAAATAAAACCAGAATAGTTATTTTTTTTTAAAATACTCTTTATATTTGGAGCTCTCCAGAAAAAAACTACAATATGCATTTTTAACAAATGATTCAGACCACTGAAATTTGCATACGGTACTGTTTTTAATAATCTGGCATTCCAGTCAACAAGTTTTACTATGTATTTTTGAAAAATAATTAATGGTAAAAATTTGTTGACAATTGTCCCACTGTTGGGTTGTTTCAAGAATGGAAATCCTAACTTCGTTCCTTTACATTTCTCATTCAAATGCATGCACAAGCAAAATCGAAAATAATAATAATAATAATAAGTTATTTGCAACCCTTACCAACCTAAACTCTAAACCTAAAAAAAAAAAGGAACAAAAACTAGACTGGTTGATTTTAATTTTTTCTTTCGTTGTTCGTTATGTACATAAACAAAAAAAAATGTAAGACGGAACAAAAATCAAATTTCTGATCCATTTTTTTAAACAACTCGGCAAGTTCTATCTAAAAACGATGTTAGGTTTAATTCAAAGAAATGAAAAAAATAAAATTGAAAATATTATTTAATGAAAAATGAAATAATTGAAAAAAAAAATTATTATTGAAAAATAAAATTAGTAAATTCAACTTTGAGTGCTAGTAGTGCAAACTACAATTCATAATTTCAATTGCAACAACACAAACGACAGCAAAAAGCAATCCTAACAACAACGACAATATTATTTTATGGTAGAATCTTATTTTAGCGTCCCTTACCTGTGAGAATATTTTGCAAGGGGCATTATTGGAAAACGATTTAATTTT
>JAUZSX010297043.1:0-13499 GCA_034780655.1 Idiosepius hallami
TCTGTTAATTGTTATCCTGAATTAATTGGTTCAATTTATCTTTTTTAGTTTAGATATTCTATATTAGAAAAAAGAATTAAAATGACCGATCTATTAGATTTTATAAATGTCAAGGTGTTTCCATTATTTTGTCTAACCCCTGTAATTCAAAGAATCATAACAAAACATTTAGAATCAGAATCCAAAAGTTAAAACTGATTTTTTGTTTCCAATTCTTTTTTAGATTAAAGTTTATCATTATGACAAGAAATTTTGAAATTTTCTGCTTCACAAATTTTAAAAGTCAATAATTTCTAAAATCTTAGAAAATATTCTGAGGTTTGATGGATAACATAAGATAGAATTTCAAAAGATGCTTGTGTTCTCTTTACAACATGATGTACCCAAAACCATGCATTAGGCTGTACAGTTAATTAAAGAGGGAATATTTATTTTATATAAAATGTACATCAAATAAGATACAAAAGGCATAAAATGAGGGCTGAAGGGGAATTCAAATTTTAAGTTGATCTTTACTAAATCTTTGACCTTAACTAGATACATTAGTGACCCATTCACATCTTGTAACATTGGCATTTTTTAACATCTATATACCCAATAGATTAAAGGGATAAAAGACCAATAATTTTCTATCAGGTTTCATTACTGGCAGGAACTGCAAAGAAAATTCTATGGAAAATTCAATTATTTCCTCAACTTTTGAAGACATTTTTCTTTCAGGCCAAAAATCCAATTCAAAAACCAAATCAATTGGAAAGAAAGAGAATTGAGAAAAAAGAACAAACCAACCAAAACAGAGAAAATAGGTGGGGGGGGATGAAAACCAACCAATCAGAACAGAGAAAATAGAGGGTGGAACGGGAGGAGAATGAGAAAGATCCTAAAGAGATGAGGCATGAGGAGTCCAATACTGGAGTTCTTCAATCTTTATTCTCTTGAAAAATGTTTTTATTGAATTCAAAAAAGGTTTGTCAAAGAACAATAGTCATTAATAATTGTACAATAATAATAATAATAATTGTACAATTTTATGTATAAAACCCAATTCTGTCTTTCAGAATTGAATTTTAATCATTAAACAGTTTGATCTTTCTTCCTGATTGCTGAATTGGATTCATGCTAAGTTGTCAAGCTATTTTATGAGATTAATTCAATATGGAAAGCCTTTCTTTTTAAATGGTTTTCTATAATATTTCATTTTCCTAGTTTTGTTTGGAAAATTCAATTAAATAAATTAAACCATTAATTCTACTTTAACATAAAGGTTTTAGTCTCCATTCTTTTTTAGTTGTACATAGTGATTGGCAAATTTCATTGTTTTTCAAAGTTGTTAGCTTTTTCTCTTTTTAAAAATTTACCAAAAATCAAATAATTATCAAAAATGATATGAATTTTTTATAGATTAAAGAGTAAAGAATGAACTTTATAACAATGTTTTTTTTTCTATGATCAATTAATTCCTTTTTTTTTATTTAGCCCTTCCTTATTTATTTGGGCCTGGCTTTACTATTAAATAAATAAACAAAAAAAACACTAAAGCATTTTTTTTATGGAGAAAAGATGAACAATGTAGAAAAATAAAACAAAAATATCCCAACTTTTCTGCTTCAAAATTGCAGATTAAATTCAGAAATTTAAATGCACTTCATTTTTTTATCTTTTGTGTTTTAAAATTGGAAATTCATTGAATATTATATTAAACTTATAAATCTTCAGATTAACATAAACAAAAATTATTTTCATTATTTTTACGGAAAACACCAATAAAAGCCATGTTTTATATCTTTAATGATAATTTTAATTTTTTTTAAAGCCTAACATACCAATATAATATTAATAGAGAATGCGTCAAAAAATTAAAAAAAAATTTTTTAAACTACTTTTACAAAATATAACATTTGATGTTGTTAAATCGCTTGCAGGAGATAAATCTTTGCATATGGAGGAACAGTTTTGTCTGGAAACATTTATCTTCCTTGTTAAACAAAGGTTTCAAGATAATAACAGAAGGTGGAGACAGAGAAAATCTAGGAATAAAGTGAATAAAAGAATTGCTATCTGTTGTTTGTATTTTCTGATACATCTTAATATACGTGGTAAGTAAATTCTATATATATATATATATATATATATATATACACACATATGTAGAATTTACTTACCATCTCAAATTTTAAGCAACTTTTTTGTCATTTAATGAACTTTTATATGGTAAAGGTCTTATTGAAAACCTAAACTATTTAAGTAAAAAAAATTAACTAAACAATTGCAGGATCCCATACTTTTAAGCTGCTAACAAATTGTGTTGTAAATCAAAATTCAAGACGATGCCTTCATCCACAAATATTTTACCCTTTAAAAAAAAACTGGAATTATTTGGAATATTTGGAAAACCAGGTCAGTATATTGGAATATTGCATATTCTTAAAGCCAATTATGGTAAATATTATTTAGACATAAAAAAATAGTTTAATTGAATATAAAACGTTTTGAAAAAATAAATTAGATGAAAAATGGATAGTTTTTCAAAAATTAAAAATTTAATTAAAAATTATAAAAAAAAGAATTCTATTAATCTGCTTTGAATTTAATGAAATTCAGAATTTTATTTTTCCACAAAAAAAGAAAAATTGTACAAAAATAATGGATTTTGATAAAGTTCAATGAATTTTTACAAAAGAAACAGCTTAACTATTTTTGATGACTATTAATAAACTTCTAAATCATTCTTGCAATAAACAATTTACTGACTGATTAGACTGACCCTAAACTAAACCAGCTACAACAATGTCAAACAATACACGGATTCAATATAGTCTAATGTTAAAAGTGTAAGGTATATTAAATGCTCATTTTAAAAGTATTTTGTGTTAGAACGAAAGGAGTTTGGACAAGCCAAACTCATTAGCTTTCAGATTAATGATTGATGTTCTTCTGGGTGAATCTGTTGATAGAAATCTGACAACAAGCCTTTAACATTCAGTTAAACATTACAAGCTTTTCTAACTAAATAATAATGTTTGGACTCAATTAAATCAAAGTAGTCGATAGTTTATGAATGATGAAATCTAGATTGGTTCAATTCATACATTAATATTAAAAGTGAAAGAATTTGTTTGAATTAAGTTGATTTAATTCAGATAAAAACCTTGGAAAAATCTTTCTTTTTCATTTTAGAATATGAGATAAATATCTAAAATCAAGGAAAAAAACCAACCTTAACCCTTCATAACCATGTCTTTCTTGATAAGTATTATCAAATTGGAATAAAATTATCCATTTGTCAATAATAACCTTAAATATGGTGAAAATTTATTTTCTTAATGACTTAAATACTTGAAATCTCTTCAATAACATTTTTAGTTGGATTTCTATTAAGATAATGTTTATTTTATAACAAATGATTATTGTATATAAGAATCTAAAAAATTTTTACTGTATATAAGAATCTAAAAAATGTTTACTGTATATAAGAATTAAGATGAAAATCAAAGTTTGAATGATCGAAACCTTTTTAGAGTTTGTCTCAGATATTTAGACAAATAGAGAAACATTATATAATAATAAAAATGAAACTAAAAAGTCGGAATAATCTAAAAATACTTACAGTCAAGCCTCATTACAAACATTTAAACAAACTAGAACAACAATGTTTAAATAAATTCTGAAGTTCAATAGAGTTACTTATGATTCAAAATACCATGATAACAAGTCAATTTTATCTTTCTTGTTCCTAAGGATGTCTTAAGCTCCACAGTTATATGTATAAAAGAATATGCAAAATAAAGTAAATGTTCCTCATGAAAAACTAAGAATGCTGAAGATGACCAAGCTATATCAAACAAAAAACTTCTGCATAAAAATTGGTGACTAAAATCCAGTGAGACAAAAGCAAAAAAAATTCTTTGTGCAAAAAGTGAGAAATCTGTAACAAAATTTTCTAAATGTTACCTTCATCACTGCCTCGTTGATCTAATAAAATAAAGAGAAAAATAACAGAATGGCTCACAAAATAAAAGTTGATTTTTTTTAAAGACCTCGTTACATTGTTTTTATTAAAAATAAGAGCATATATTGCATTCTGTTCTTAAAATAGCATTATTAACTTTAGCTTTCTAAGCATCACCAAATCAGATTAAGAAAATGACTTTTTCTTTATATAAACATTTCAAGTTTCATTGAACAATAAAAGTATAGTAAAACCTTGTACCTCATCA
This sequence comes from Idiosepius hallami, assembly GCA_034780655.1. Lineage (NCBI taxonomy): Eukaryota > Metazoa > Mollusca > Cephalopoda > Idiosepiidae > Idiosepius > Idiosepius hallami. The sequence goes on from JAUZSX010297043.1 coordinate 4,218, forward strand.
AACTTGGTACTGGCAGGATAAAAGGTTAGACAAGGTACGAGAGAGGAATAAAGAAAACTTTTAATAGGTGTTCAAGGGTAACTGTGATAAATATTATTTAAGATTCATTTTATTTACATGTTATTCCATAGAGTTCTTCCTTTTGTATATACAGCGATGATGTTAAAAATCTTAGCTAGAGCACAGAATATGTACACATGCCCTCATTTACCAAACTGAAGAGTGTTTATAGTATTGACTTAGATCTTGAAAGGATGAATATTACTTATTATCTTCTTTTTATGGCTATACTATGGTTAAAATACTTTTCAAAAGTTGTTTGGTAAAGTAAATAATTATATTTTGCCAGTTTTGAATCATATTTTAACAAAGCTTTAAATATCTGAAGTGTATGTCATAGCAGGTAGAGTATCTAAAAAATGTGATGATATAGGAAAATTCCAAGCTAGGAAGGCAACTTACAAGGGTTTACTATATTTCTTAAAGAAACAATTCATTAGACCTTATCAATCAATGTGGATCATCAAATCCCAGACATATTTTGATCTCATATTTGTTAAAATAATGTTTAGTGGTGTGTTTTATCAGAAGAGTCACTGGTTCTGAGATAAAATAGAAAAAGGAAATGTCAATTTGACAATCGATCAACTCACGAAGCTCATTTCATGCCACAAACATTTTTGTCAATTTAATTCTTAAAGAAAATTTTTTTTTATCCTAACAGTGATTCTCATAAAGAGAAAACAAAGAAGAATGGTTCATAAATATGAACAAATCTTCTTTGTTTTCTCTTTATGAGAATCACTGTTAGGATTTAAAAAAAAATCTGAATTGTTTAATGAATTGCAATATAAATCCATCCTTGTAGAAATTTTTGTGTTTATGATTTTAGGTAAAAGCATTTTATTTTTATGAATCCTTGAAATGAAGTATAATCAATTTTATAGATATTGTTCAGATAATTGCATTTTGCTTTTATTTCATTTATCAATAAGAGTAACTTGATGTTCAAAGAAAGGAAGGAAGAGAAAATAAATTGATTCTATGGCATAGCCACCCATGTGGGTCATTTAACATAAAAATCTTCAAAAATTCTTTAGTGTATTTTCTAGATGATAATTCTTTACAAAGAAGTTTATTTGTTGGTAAATAATGTTTTATCAAAATGGTCATCAGTTATGGAGATGAATAAGCATAAATAAGTTTTATCAAGTCTTCTAAGTCATTTAATGTCCTTAAAGAATCTATTGCATGGATATTTCTCTAAATATAAATTTTATTTAAAATTCTTAGTTTATCATGACGGACACTAGTTTTGGAAAGGTAGATGGAAGAAGAAAATACTTTTTTTGTTCTATGGCATATTAACCTATATGAGTCATTTGATACCTAAAATGTTCTTAACTTATGAACATACAATTCCTCGTGTCTTCATTCAAAAACGTCATTAGAAAGGAAGACAATTGATTGCCAAAAGATCAAAGGGCTGTGAATGTTTTGGAGAGTTTTTTAAAAGTTTCATTGAAAAGTTTATTTCTTTAAAAAAAAGTCTAGGATAATGTTTGAGTCTGAGTTTTGAAAAAGTTTCAAGGCAAACAATCTGAGGGACATTTAATAAGGCTGAGATTATTAAGAAAAGACACAAATCATAACGTTCCATTCAATAGAAATTTCATTCAAAAATTTAATCATGGTTCATTTAAGACTTTGATTGGAAAAATATGTTTTGAAGAAACTTTGTCACGTCTTTAAATAATGGTATCAAGTGGAGGTGACCCCTTTAAGTGTAGGTAATCCCCTTAAGTGTAGGTAATCCCTTTAAGTGTAGGTAACCCCTTTAAGTGGAGGTAACCCCTTCAAGTGGAGGTAACCCCTTCAAGTGGAGGTAACCCCTCCAAGTGGAGGTATAACATCCAAGCAGAAGCATCCAGGTCAATGAGAAAAGCTACCAAACTTAATCTCTTCTTGAAAAGCCTTTAGATAAGTCTGGAATCGTAAAATCAAAAATATTTTACTTACCTTCTCTTTTTTGTCGAGAACCTTTAGCTGAAGTTGGCCTTTGTAACCTTCGAGGTGCTGGTTCCTACAGAAAATAAACAACAAAAATAGAATTTATCAAAATTATACTACCAGAGATAAGAATCCAAGTCATATATATATATAAAAGGTCCCAGACTCAAAATTGGTTATACATAAATATGAGAAATAATAAATATAAATACCTCTATTTTTTCATCAGATTCTTTTTTTTCAACAGCAGTTGGCTTTTCATTTTCTTTGGTATCATCTTTTCTAGACTAAAAATAAAAGACAACAAAATAAAATGAATAGAAAAAAGAAAATCATTCAAACAATAATAAATACTTCATCAAGATCTTTCAGATCAATAACTAGTAAGAACTATAACTAAAGTAACAAAACCTTTTAGTAATACTAATATCCATTAGTAATTACTACAATTAGATAAAGAATATTCATTAGTAGTATCAATGAAAATCTTTTTCAATAAATACAAGGTGTCTCAAAAAAATGTACTCACAAATATAAATTCGAAGCCATTCCATTTCACTGTATATTCATAAAGGATTTCTCGTCATTCAAAGTGCGAGTACATTTTTTTATATTTGTGAGGACAATTTTTGAGACTCCCTGTAATACACAAATAGCAACACATATCGTTTGCTGCTGTAGTATGTTGTTATTTAAGTAAGTTTTGTCACGAGGTTGAATATTTGTGAGGTTTGTTGTTTATTGTTAGTTGATTATTTTCGTCTACAGAATAAGCTCAGCAGAATAACGGAATATTTTCCCTTGCCATTAAACCGAATTCTAAAATATAATTAGAGTTATTCCCCTTAGATTCAAAGTTCTCAATTTTTATGACTTCTACTTTTTATGAATCCATTGCACTATCATTCAAACTCTTAACCAAATCGAGGAAGTTAGGTTGATTTGGTTTAATGACATTAATCTCCATTGACATATATGAAAACAGAATAATTTTTTTTACAGAAATATAGTTCTTTTGTCATTAAATCATTGGAAGAACAACCGATTCATAATTCAATTGATAAATATTTTAAAATATTATTGATAGAAAAACTATTTGAACAAAAAATCTAGTTTTGCTGAAATAATCTTTAATGTGTAACAATAGAAAGATTTTGTTTTCAATTATGGTTCATTTCTATTTTTGAGATGAGGCTTCATAATTTAGGAATTAACTTTAATATTCGGACTTTTATCCTCATATTGGTGGACTATCAAGATGAGGACAAAAGTTCGAAAAATAAAGTTAATTCGTAGATTTGGTTTTAGTGAAATGTAAATTTGGAAAATAAATCTGCCCTTACTTTTCTGGAAGACTTTTCTCTTTCACTTGATCGTTTATCTCTAGATTTTTCATCCCCTCTTCCCTTCTCTCGTTCTGGATCTTCTTTTTCTTCATTTCTGCTTCGGTTGTTTCGATCTTTTTCTCGAACTTTTTCTTCATTCCTGCTGCTTCGTCGTCTCTCTTTCTCTTCACCCTTCTGATGTCTCTCCTTCTCTTCTGCTTTACTATTATCGTCTTTCTCTTTTGGCCTATCAGGGGGCTGCGATCGAGAGTTATCTTTATGCTCAGCTTTATCGCGAGATTTCTGCAAATAAAAACAAAAACAAAAAAAAAAGCAAATTTTAGTACTGTTATTTGTAATGTATGAGAGTTATTAATATCAACTTGGTTGAGCACCAACTCAAGTTAGGTAAAAGGACATTCATTAAATCCCTGGGTTTCTTGTAATCAGTGTTGCCCTTAACCTAAATGAGTTTATATTGACTTGGTTGAGAACCAACCCAAGTTAGGCAAAAGGTAATTTTTACATGTTCATTATATACCTGTTTTTTTTTTAATAAGTGTTGCTTATCACCGAGATGAGTTGCTCTTCCAAGTTAATGAGCCCCATCTTCCAGAGGCAGCTAAAGTTAAATGCAAAGGTTTAGACTCTGATTTGTACTCGTTTAGTAATGTGATTCCAGAGTAGAAGCTTTTACCAATGCTCCACCCGTCGCTGGTTAAGTTGTTATGAGAGTCTTTGATATGAGGATTAACATTCTCCTAACTTTTATTCTAATCTTTATTGTTACAGTCACATTTTCCTTGCTTGCCTAAATTTGTAAAAGGAATTATAAAGATTAACATTATTCAAACTATTTTAAGTTTGACTCTCGTATTTGCATAATGCCTGATCAATGGTTTTGCCTCATTCAGTTTTTTGACTTAATGAACTTGAGAAAGTTTATATCAAACTTGGGTGCTATGCAAGGAAAAAGCTTAATTGAATCCATTAGATTTGAATGTCAATTTTCTATAACCAGCAATTCTCTATGTTATCAATTCAATTGAAATAACCTCCCTACTTTTGATTTGGAGTCTGGATTAAATCTTAGATTTAATATAAACCAATTTTTAGGACCACTGCATAATTAGTCAAGTAAGCAACATCCATCTAAAGATTGCAGGTTCAATCCTGACTGAAGGTGGAAATAAATCAATTTTTTACCCTTTAATAAAAGCCGAGTCTGTCTGAGACTTTTTATAATCAAGGGAAGTAACTCTATCAAAAAAATTGAGAGAGTTACAATGATTAAAAAATTTATGGAAATATATTTCCTTGAATTTTTATTTTCTTATTTAAATTTGATCATTTTTGGTTTTGAATGAACAAAAAATATTCAAACTTTTAAAAGGAAAATCTTTTCAATAGCATTTTTATTGTAGTTGTTGATTTTTAGAAAATCTTTTTTAAGAACTTTTGTCAAAAAAAAAAAAATAAAATCCTTACTTCTTTTTCTGATCTTCTGCTTGAACTTTTGTCTCTTGATTTTTCCTTTTCTTTGCCAAGGCCTTCATGATTTTTGTTGGTTTCCCTTGAACTGAGAACACGCTGAACATAAGAATCATTGTCAACCTACAAAGCCCAAAGATGCAACAATAGAAAGGATAAAAAAAATCAAAATTAACATAAGCAATCAAAAAAAGCCTTATAACTAAAAACCTAAATTTGGGTAAAAAAGGTTCAAATGTAAATCAGTTGTGATTTGATAAACAAACAAAAAAAAATAAAAAATAATATATTGTGAATATCAGTTGATATAAAAAAATCAATTTCATGTTAATATCCAAAAAGTGTTGTTGTATTCCAAGCAAAAAGCAAGAAAAAGTCTTAAATCCAAATGATAAATCATAAAGTATTTTGGTTTGTCAAGGAAAATAAAGCTTAATGATGTTCCAATTCAAATTTTGAAATGAAAGAATAATAAATTGGAAAAAAAGAGCTCATTTTTATAGAATAAAATAATTTTTTTTTCTTTGATTGATTAAAGATTGATTGGATTGAAATGAAAATAGAGATTTAAAGCCTCAATGAAAAAGATTCAATATTATTCAATTGTGATTACCAAAAAAATAAAATCTCCCAAATTGTGAATATTTGTTCACTTAAATTAAAAAAAAAACTGTTGTAGTTGTGAACAAAAATAATAATTTATAGTTAGATCTATTTTTTAAATATCCTTCAAGAAACAATTTGTAAAAAAAAAAAATGGTTTTATTCAAATAATCTTAATAACAATTCTTTGTCTCAAATGTCTGTACATCATACATGAGTTTAATATCAATGGTGGTATTTTACATTCTCCTCAGAATGCAAATACAGTCTAATATTCTGTCTGAAATGAATCTTTAAGTAAAGGCTTAGTTAACAAGCAAAATTGAAATATTCTTCTCTTAATGGAACTTATTCAACTTGAATCAGTTTATTGAAGATTTGGGGGTTAAGAAAGGGGATGATAATTTTTATTAGAATATCAGTTATAATACATTTATTTCATATCAGTTATGTGTTATTGTGAGTCATGAAAAAATCCTTCTATAACTACACTGAAAGTATCTTACCATGTTTAAGGTATCATATTAACATGGTCGAGCACAAGGCCATTTCTACATGCTCTGTATACCTGGGCTTTTTTAATTCAGTGTTACCCTTTACCTAGATGAGTTGCTTCCACGAGTTAACGATCCCCATTTACCCGAGGCAGCTAAAGTGATGTATGTAATGGTTTTGACTAGGATTTGAACTCGCGTAATACGGTTTCAATGTCATTGCCCGAACTTTTATAAATGCTTCAACGTCGCTGTCCTAACTATTTGAATATGTTGAGGGGTGCAAGTTGCCAATTTTAGGGTGAAGGGGCTACAAGGCTTAATCTGCGTTAGGGCTGGTATCTGGCTAAGCACGGCACGACGGATGGCAGTTATAAATTAAAACTATCCTTTTTTTTTTCACGAAAAAGATGGTCTCGAAAGAGTGGTCCAAGGGAGATAACTTAGTAGAGTCAACACTTTATGAAACCTTTTTAGAAATAATTCAGATCTTTTCTAGAAGACCCCCCCTGCCACTAATGTAAAAATCGGAATTCTAAAAAACAAAAAAATACCACCGCCACGGGAAAGTAACCCGGTAGGTCAGTATACCCACGCATGCGCCCTTAACACTCAATAACTTTGAGTGAGTCACTCTAAGAATGAACCTACTGTCGCTCTCGTCTCAGGTGGATTAGGTTTAGGGTTAGGGTAAGGGTTTAGGATTAGGGTTAGGGGTTAGGGTTAGGGTTAGGGGTTAGGGTTAGGGTTTAGGATTAGGGTTAGGAGTTAGAGGTTAGGGTTAGGGTTAATAAAACACACTTTTACTTTTGCTTTTTTTTAGTAATTGAGTGGCGGGGGTATTTTTTTGGCGGGGGTCTTCTAGCAAAGATCCCAAATTTCTTCTTATTAAACGGCTTGGTCTATTCACGAAGCCACTGGGTAGATGAAGCCATAGTCTCTGGTAAGGCTGTCATTTAAGGTTAGTATTTATTGTATTGAGATACAATTTGGCTCAAGGCTGATCGGGGAGGGGGAGTTGCTAGTCAGGCTGGTCATACATCTAACACTTAACCTTAACTAGACTCTTTTGTGACCCATTTGCTCCTTATAATGATTGAATGCATTTATCCATCGTCACAACATACACAGTTACCAAAATACCTCATTTACTCAATGGACTGATCCTACTTAAAATGCCCTTCAATCTAACACTTAATCTTAACTAGACTCTTTCGTGACCCATTTGCTTGTTATGTTATTGCCATGTGAAAATTTTAAGTTAGAATTTTGATTATTCTGACAAACCAGTTAAACACTGTTAATAATTGCAGGTTTTAAAAATAATCAAATAAATTTTTAACTTTAAATATTGCATTTTTTTTTCACATATGAATTGATTTTAAATTAAATTCAATAAATTAATTAATAAAATAAACTATTTCGAATAATTATTCAATTTAGTCATCGAAAATCTATTTTCCCATGTTTTAATGATTAATCCTTTAAACTCTCAAGAACCAATATATCAGCCCTGGTGAATTAAGGCAAAAGAAGATTATACACACTCAACAATATTTCAAGCTCCACTTTTGGACCCCGACTTTGCAATATTACCAAGTAGTCACTCAGAGACGTTCTATTAAAGAACAATATCATGGTCGAAAAATGTCAGTGTGTCTTTTTTACCTTTAATTACTAAGGCCGATATATCAGCCCTTTAGGGTTGAAAGCGTGAAGGACAGAAAAAAAAAACACTGATGTTTCATTGAAGTGCGTCAGAATATATGATGCGTTAGCGGTGTAGGTGGATCCAAATACCGGTGGTTGTGGTGCTGGTGCGAGGTAGGTTCAAATGTTAGGGGCATGGACAGTACACGATACAAATAAACGGAAGATTAACCCTTTAAACCCTAAAAAAATGATATATCGGCCCTGGTGAATTAAGGCAAAAGAAGACATACACACAACGATATTTCAACCTACACCCTTGGACCCTGACTTAGCAATATTACCAAGTAGTCACTCAGAGCCGTTTTATTAAGAAACCATATTAGGGACGGAATGTCAGTGTGTCTCTTTTTGACTTTGGTTACTAAGGCCGATATATCAGCCCCTTAGGGTCGAAACGGTTAAGATTAATTGGGGTTTTTCACCTTCTTTGAACAGTGAACAAACAAGAAACGACCCTTTTGACTCACACAAGGTGTATTATATCTTTAAAATTTTTTTGGTATTTATGCCGGAGTGGAGCGACTTTTTTTGTGTTGTTTAAAAAATAGAATGGAAATTCTTAATTTTGTGCCACAAACGGAAAACAGAAGTAACTCATAGTTTTAATAGATTTTTAGTCATTATTTTGCATTTTGATTAAAAGTTTTAATCGAAATGCAAAATAATATCTAAAAAACAATTTTAAATTAACAAACGAGAGAAGAAAGTAAGCAATCACAGACACAGCGTTACAACAAACTGTCATTTAAAAAACAAAAAATAAAACATTTGGCACTTTCTTTTGCAGAACAAGCAAATGGAGAAATATTTTTTTGCTCGGGGACTTTGCACCGGTTGTAAAACAGCAATTTCATTGGCTAGAGTTAGGGTTAGGGTTTAGTGTTAGGATTAGGGTTTAGGTTAACGCTATTAAGTTCATTTCATTAGCCAATCAAATTGCTGTCTTATAACCGGTGCAAAGTACCCGAGCAAAAAAATATTCCGTACAAATTTCTCCATTTGCTTTTCTGAAAAAGCATTGAAATTTGATTAAACTAATAAACAATATTTTATTTTATAAAACATCTACACGATAAAATTTTTAGCAATAAAAAAAGGTTTATTTATTTATAGTATAACAGCTTATCTTACAGGAAATGCTGGCAATGTCCCCCATTGGCATTAAGACATTATTTTCTACTGCACACAAGTTTTCGGACACTCTTTTTTTTGTTTTGTTTTAGTTTATTTTCAAGAGTTATTATTTTCTATCTTTTTCTTTGTTCTCCGTTTTCTTTTATTTCGCTTTCATTTCCTCTAGATCCATTCAGCATTCAATGTCTTCTTTTACCGCTATTCGTCTTGAAGAGTTTTCGATAGAAATTCTTCGTAAGCACTTGTCATTTGCAACTTTTGACAGACCAGCCAGTCGGACGGTTTGCCTAGTCACGATTGCATTGTATTTGCGGGCACGCACATACACATACACATGCACATGCACGCGCATAAACACACATGCATAAACACACACACATAGTAACATATCGATGTATGAGTACAGAGATAGATAAATATGAAATAATAGATAAATAAATTAATAGATAGATAGATCGATAGGTAGATAAATATATGGATTGAAACAAAATGTGACTGATTGATAAATATGA